>BROG01000806.1:0-301399 GCA_030159075.1 Atrina japonica
CTATACCCGAATATAAACTTGAATTATTTCCACTTCGACTCTTTTCTATCCTAACATGAAATCTAGTGGGACATTTAAAAATATCATTATTCTGAATTTCTTCTTAGAGGGGGATTGATATGTTTGTATGTGAGACAGAGAAAAAGACAACAGTCACCTGCAGATGTCCTACGGATCCATCAGGTGGCAGATGAGAATGCATCTAACTATGATTTAGCAGCGCCAGGGATACAAAACGTATCCTACGAAAGTGAGCCAGATGATTACGATCACATACGTCGCAACCCACAGGCCTGGAACTCTGGGGACACGGGTCATAATGTGTATGACCTAACTGAAACCCAGGTGTACAGTCAAACTACAGAAAGTAATGCCGGAGCCATGAACATACGAAATATGACATATGGGGATTACGAACTGCAGGCCTTACCCATAAGATGAATGATATATAAAAAAAACACTTGCTGTGTTTACAACATGGGCACAGGTATTTGTGCAGAGGGGGCGGGGAATGAACCCAGTGATCTGATTGGTCATTAAATGAAAACATATTTTTGGCATCTGGAAGTGAGATTGAGGTGAAAAAGATACATGAATATTAGTAGTACTTTGTGGATTATAGGGTTAACGGTTCAAAATTTAAAGGGAATGGTCAGATGAGAATATTAATTTTCTTCTGGTGCAGAATACTACAAGTTGTAAACAAGTGAACATTCGAAGTAGAAATGCTATACTTTCGATTACATATTTGATTATCTATATACTTTATCTTTCAACGGAGGGTACCCACATGGAAATGACATTAATGAATGACGTTTTGTGAATTAGCATTGAGGCCTATGGAGAAGTATTTGGTGGTATCTGTCCATATAATAACTCTAAAACTACCTCGTCGTATCTGACGTTGTAGAAGATTTTTCAGTCTCCCGAACGTAATTCGAAGAGACAGATTGTTTTTACACCATTTCTTAATGTATTTCTTTTCTTATTCTCCCTTTCCGATTTATTTTGTTCAGGGCATGATGGCCTTATAGATCTAGCTGTACACGTATTTCAGAATTGTAAGTTTTAACACAGTTGGTGTGTTGTTCATTTGTATATTGTTATCATCACTATATTGTTTCTAAGTATCACATGTCTAGTTTGTAGATAATTACTCATTATAACTTGTCCACCTGTTACGATATGACTCATTCCCATGTGCCAATTTAATATTGTATTAATAGCGTATTACTCATTATAATATTGTTTTCATTTTAAGTGTTCATCGTTTGAAATGAATTCGACTCATCTACAACTTGTACATTTAACATAATCCTGAACGTTTTTATAATAGAAAATCTGTTTTATTCATTCTAATATTTTTATAGATTTATATGTTTGGATAATACTATAATTAGAATTTATATTATATCATTGAAAGGATTTTTTATAACATCTTTGTTGTTGTTTGAATGTTTCCTGTTGTGGATGTTAAACGACCCATCTTCATTTTAATCACATAACGGGCCAAGAGCCAGATGTGTTATTCATTTTAAAGTACATTATATTTTTGTTTATCGTCCCTCCCAAGAATCTTTTATTCATATGGTGACGTCACCGAATACCGGTGACGGGCTTCAAATGTTGGCCTATGCTCAGCATTTACGGTCATTGAGCAGTGAGAGTTCTTTAACGTCGTGACACATACTGTGACACGGGTCCTCAGTTTTTAGTGTCTCATCCGAAGGACAGGAAACCAACCAATGGGCAGACAGATGTCTTTATTCAAAAAATGTTCATTCCCCCCAGATCGGAGTTTTCATTTTTCATATATATATTCGTTATTTGTCAATTTGTCGAAAATGGTATGTTGAACCCGGTCCTTTTCCTGGCTCTGACTATTGTGTTATAGCGTGCGGTAATAGTTTGTTAAATGCTTCTATCTTTGTATATAAGTGTCCAGTTTATTATTTTAATCAATATCTATGTACATATCATGATTAATTGAATTCAGGAGATTAATATTAATATAAAATTATTATGCATCACTATCATGTGTCACGTTGTACATGTGATGAACAAGCAATTATAATGTATGTAAATGAGGAGATGTAATTCAAATATAACTTTGTCATAACTAGTACGCTGAATAATCAAAACTAAATATCGGGTGATGACGAAGATCTCGGGGAATGAACATTTTTGGAATAAAGACATCTGTCTGCCCATTGGTTGGTTTCCTGTTATTCTGATGAGACACTAAAAACTGAGGACCCGTGTCACAATATGATGATGATGTCGATGATGATGATGATGATTGATGATTATCATGATTAACAACGTATTACTCATCAATCAATTACATACAGATACGGATATGTAAATCTTGTTAAATAGCAACCTATTGATATGTCAATCAAAATAACCACACTTATTTTTATAAATCAGTACTTGTCTTCGTTAAAATTGTCTTGTCATCATCTAACTTTACTTTGTAATGTTACTTTGTTAATAATGAAAATTCCCTATAGATAATTTTACATATAATGTCCTGACTAAGTAGTGTATATTGTCGTGATATTGTCGTTATTTTGTCGTTATATAGTCTTTATTTCTGATATTCATTGGCAATCAGACAGATCGAGGTATTGTCAGTTATGACGTCATATTATTATGTTCACAATGTAGTTCTAGAATTCGGAAAACTGTCCCTGATTTTTTAAATACTCCATGATTTTGATTTTACATGCCATAAATGCATAACACACACATACATGTACGCACGCACACACACACACACACACACACACACACACACACACACACACACACACACACACACACACACACACACACACACACACACACACACACACACACAGAGGGTTGAGCGATTAATTTTCCACTTTTAGAGTTACAGAATCCGGAATGAGCATGAAAAAAAAAGTTTTATACCTGTTTATCAATAACATAATACCAAAGTTATATTGTTGCAAACATTGACAAAACAAATTTGTATACCCCTAAAGTTCTAAACAATAAGACAGCACAATAGTTCTATATTTGTATACTTTTTATAACATAATATAAGTTATATTGTTGCAAACATTGCCAAAACAAATCTGTATACTCCTAAAGTTCTAAAAGATAAGGCAGCACAACAGTTTACATTTTTATACTTTTATACCTGGAAATGTTCACAGCTGCTTATTTTTAAAAAAATAATACTTTTAACAAATTATCATAATTCTATCAATTTTACAGTGGTTATTCTTAGACGGATTTCGGCTATTCTTTTAGAGATATTATTTGGCCTTGTATGATACCACTTTATCTTTAGAAAATTCACATACTTTTCAAATTGGAGCTCAACTGATGAAGTCTAATTGACAGAAACGATATTGTTTTGAGCATTATAACTTTGGTATTATGTTTAAAATATTTAGTTTGATATTTCAATAAAAAAATAAATCACATATAGTTACTTTGTGTTTCTTTTCAGGTGATCGTTCACACTTTGTTAGAATTTTATTTTTGCGTAACATTATCGCCATGGCTTGTGCGGTTGAACGATCTATAATGCTACGCTTGACAATTTTTCAATTATGTGGTGACGAGCAGTTTTTATTGGCGGAGGAGATAACCCGGTCACAGTATAACTGGGAAGAGACCACAGACCTTCCTCAAGTAATCTTCAAAGGTTTTCACAAATCAGCTTTAATTCCAGTTGACCTCAATTCCGTGTTATGAGAGACGTAAAACTAAAACTATACATACAAAATACTGCTTATAAGAACAAACCAGAAGTCCAAGTCGCTCTCTGTCTCTGTCTCTCTGTCTCTGTGTCTCTGTCTCTGTGTCTCTGTGTCTCTCTCTCTCTCTCTCTCTCTCTCTCTCTCTCTCTCTCTCTCTCTCTCTCTCTCTCTCTCTCTCTCTCTCTCTCTCTCTCTCTCTCTCTCTCTCTCTCTCTCTCTCTCTCTCTCTCTCTCTCTCCATGCAATCCATGCAATATTGTTTATAAATTAATTGGCTGGTACCAAAATACCAGGTACTGAGTTAATGTATAGAATTACACTTGGGGAAATAAACTCTCCACCATCAATAGGAACGACGAAGTAGTTTTAAATAGCATTAACAATAATAAAGCTATGTTTATATGCTCGATCTGTTCACGTCATTGTTTACAATATAAGGACATTATATTGTCGAATTACAATTTGTACCTTGTATATTTATTTGAAACAGGCAGACCATTTGATATACAAATTTATCGCATAACGCAAACATCCTGTCAAGTTTAACATATTCATTGAAATAGAAATATCCGGATTTACCGGAAATGACAGCTTCAGTTTGTTTCAGGTTCTAATCATTGTGAATTATCACGCTTTTTTTTTTGGTTTTTACATTCAATATGTGTACAGCACAAAACATTTAAGGAAGTTTTATAGTCTATACCGGGATCTTTTTAAACAAGATGAAGTCTCACTCTCAAGAATATTAGATAGTATTCTGGAGCATGACCACAGACAGTGACTCCCTCTCGCCAATCAGATCTAAAACTAAATGATGGCATTTTCAATGACCATGGCCTTTTCAACGAAATTTAGATGTTTCAATGTAACATTTCCACAGGTTTAGTATGCTAGCACAGGATACCGACTCCTTCCTGACACCTGGTACCATCCCGTTTAGGATTCGCAATATTGTTCGTAACGATAAATGAGTTTCAATTATCCATTTGCACTTCTTTATTTTTACTTACGTTTTCTGGTTGTTGTTGTTTTTTATCGGAAATTTAACATGAGTCAATGCAAGCATAAGTATATGTTTTTATCAAAATATTTAGAAAGTCAATCAATAAAAGTCAAATAATTATTTTCATGTTCTTATAAAATCAATGATCTACATTCGGAAATAATAATGTGATTATCTATATCTTATATATATATATATATATATATATATATATATATATATATATATATATATATATATATATATATATATATATATATATATTACACATTTTCTCGAGTAGTAGGTATTTCTGGTGGCTATTAATAGAGTGTGCGACTTGCTAGTGATAGATCCCGATCACAATGTTCATTGAAGCATATTACACCACCGATTTATAGATTAAAACTTTGCCCCCATGCAAACATTGTTTATTACACGGCACCTGCCCCAAGGGCAATAAATACAATGTATCACATGTACACTAATTGCAAATGGTTGAAACTATGGCAACCGTTATATATAGTTAGGATGTTTTCCCACTAGATGAAAGTTTTGAAATACATTTCCGGCAAATAAATATCAAGAGCTATCAGTCGATGTATTGAGATAATGCGGAAGCGGTGACGACCGTTGTATTGAAATTATGCAGAGGCATAATAGTTACTTGAATTAAAATGTAAGAGCACCATGTAACGCTTTCATGGGGCAGATAGTTAAATTAGTCTTTTACTTAACTCAGAACATATTCGCAACCAATTTATGTCCCTTTCAAAGCACTGAAATCATTACCATATTTGTTATCCTTTATAGATTTCAGACAATGTCTAGCTGTAGTTACGGCAGTAATTGTTGGTGCTGATTTTACATGGTGATAGGTTATCAATTTTAAAAAAATCACTCGTAATTCACCAATGACACTACATCTTTGTTACCCAAAATACCTCTGCACGTGAAGTGACTCTACAGTAGACATATGCACTGTAATGCTGTATTTGAACATCGGGTTTTATTTCCGACAACGGTAATGGATAGGATTTAGCGAATCGCAGTTATCAGCAGGCCCACAACAGATACCAATATGTACGGAAGCGTATTAGGGCCACCTTATTATTTTTTTATTTTTCGTTTTGCCAACTTTAAAGTTGAAATTTCCAACTTTTTTTTTTTTGAATTTTCAACTTTGTCCTTGAATTTACAACTTTTATCTTGACTTTTACAACTTTCTTCTCGTTTTTCTAACTTTAAAGTTGGCTTTTCCAACTTTTCTCTTGGAATTTCCAACTTTTTGTCTCGTTTTGCCGACTTCAAAGTTGGCTATTCAACTTTTTTTTCTCGTTTTGCAAACTTTAATGTTGCCATTTTTAACTTTTTCCTTTGAATTTCTACCTTTTTTTTCGTTTTTTCCCCACTTTTTTACTTCAAATTTCCAACTTTTTGTCTCGTTTTGCCAACTTTAATGTTGGCTTTTCCATTTTTTTTCTCGTTTTGCCAACTTTAAAGTTCGACTCTACAGTACACATGCGCACTGTAATGCTCTATTTGACATTCGGGTTTTATTTCCGACAACGGTAATGGATAGGATTTAGCGAATCGCGATTATGAGTAGGCCCACAACAGATACCAATATGTACGGAAGCGTATTAGGATCACCTTATTTTTTATTATTTCTCGTTTTGCAAACTTTAAAGTTGGAATTCCCTGGCTTTTCCAAATTTTTACCAGTTAAAATTTAGGCAGTCATATAAAAAATATATATATCTGTATACATTCAAGAAACAATGGAACATTCTGCTTATATCTGACGAATTTCTCTTTGTTTTCAGAGTTAATTAGTTTGGAATATTTTTAAGAATAAAGTCTGCAGGTCAAAAATAACCTTTTTATGCCAAAATCGTAATAAAAAGATTCCATATTTCATATGCATTATGTTTGCTCAGATGATCTTCTTTTGAGATGTAAAATAAATGTGCAATAACAGCAGTTGGAGATTTAGTTTTATTTCTGGGTGCTGATAAAACCACTAAATGATATGTGTTAATTAATCTAATGCGCAGTAACAGAGTTTTGAGATGGTATATATTTATATTAAATCCTTTGAACATGTATAGATCTGCCAGTATATATACACTAAAAATCGGTTAGTATATAGGATTTCCAGGAAGTCTGTTTAGTCCAAGTTCGTCTTGTAGGATGCTTAAGTAGTATCGCCTGCAGACAAATGTGAAGTTGTTAGATGCTTTGACAGCAGGAACGATGATAAAATTTTCATGGAGACGGGAAAGTTCTCTGACTACATCAGGGTCACGAAAAATTGAATTGTGTTTTGTATTGACATAATGTTTAAGTCGTCGAATTCTTCGTTTAAGAACATTCTGATCGACTTAATCCACTCCGAAAGAATATCAGATTCGGCATATTCTTTCTTAAACCAGCTTATGGCGTACTTTTCACATGCATCCATAATAATTTCAAAGTTTTGGTGCCATGTAAATGACACAGGTTCCCTATATTTTGGGCCTTTGCATAAAAGATCTCTCAGTTTTCTGTTGCGCACATGAATTCAGATGTAGAACAGGTACAAGGTGGAATATTCTGGGAAAGGCTGGGTAAATTGAGTTGCTGCAGATTTGCCCTGTGAATAAAAATCTTAGAGCAAATGAACGCGTATAGCTACAGGAAATACATGGTGAATCTTTGTATTTGAAGTATGGCGGGATCTTACTTTGGACGGATTTTAGGTTCCAAATATTGCTTATTCAAAGCTTCAATATGCTTATAAGCAAATTTGACCTTGAACGGGCGTTAGTCCTGACAGCATTGAATAATCTGTTGTATGAAATGTCCAAAATGATACCATGAAGTCGATACTCTGAGAATCAGGATCGGTAAAACATAATGTCATCGTAGATTTGTACAAGTCATGTAATTGTTCAACGAGAGTAAGTACAGTTTTGTACTAATATGATGCAGACCTAATTGACGATTGACGAATGATAGAAGACCATCGAATGAGACATTATGAATCCCGTGCTTCTTATATTCCCTTGAGCCATGGCTGCGATGTCTCCAACTGGTTTGGTCAAATAAGTTTAAAACATTTACCAATGGCATCCAGGAGTGGTAAGATTCCCCAAGCTGTCGACATGGTCGTTGCCATATGGTGCAGCATTTTCCAGCTGTCGAATTCAGTGTTCTTCCCGTTTTCGTCGAAAAGGGGTCCTTAAGTCGGGGTTGTTCGTGGGATGACATATCTTTCCTTAAATACGGACTCTCATGGAAAGAATAGAATGATCAGACAGATGAAAATGTCTGTATAGTAACTGGTTATCGTCATGATTAATCTGGAATCGATGTCCGGAAATTCTACTACTCAACTTTCCCTTGGATTCACCCACATATAATATCCCACAAAGAGAACATTCAATAGTGTATACGAAGTTGGTAGACTTAAACGAATGGTTCTCGAAGCTGTGTTGAAAATGAACGTTTTGTTAGGTTGGATGTAAATGCAATTTAGAAATTATGCAGTCAGTGGACTTTCATTATATCAACCACGTTCACTTGACATTGCTTGATTGGAATCCTTAGGATCACGCAAAGAACCTTAAAATGCTTATATAATCCATTGTATTCCAAATGTTTAATTTATTTCTATCAATGCTACATTTCATGCACAATTTCTGGTAATATGAGTCACTACCATAGCAGATGAGACAGTAAAAACCGAGATCGTGTGTCACAGTAGGTGTCGGCAACGTTTAAGAACCTTCACTGTTCAATGGCCGTAAGTGCCGTGTAGAGGCCAAAATTTGCAGCCTTCACCGGCATTTAGTGACGTCTCCATATGAGCGAAATAAGGTCTGAAAATATGTGATGCGAACACAGCTTACGTGTAAATAATTGATTGTCGAGGAAAAGTATTATCTTTTGATAAGAGGAGATATAGTAGCATGGTATATTATCACAGGGGCACTCGAGTCTGTATCCTGTTGTTTAGGGTAAAGTCCAGTTTGTCAATGTTATGCTGAGTACATATGCACTAAACAAACAGATTAATGCGATGTAAGTGCAAGTGTAATCGGGTTGACACAAAAATTATTCGTAAATCTTGTAATTCAATGAAATAAAGAATGTAAATTAATGTTATCTAAATCCATCAGTCTGTCTAGTATCTTATATCCATGTTTGAAATATGTGAAAACATCAGAAATTCCTATTAGATCCACAGATACTGAAATTTCGATGTATATGCATCATTATTTCCTTTCAACTCAACCATTTTAGCGCAGAAGCGCCTGATTCCTTATCAAAAATTGTACCGTTTCGTGATATTTCACACGGTATCTTTTATTGAAAACTACGTTATAGATGTCCAAATCTATTCAATACACACTAACCGAGTACCTCTCTATAAATATAGGCCATATTTTTATTAATCTTGACCAGTCCATAAAAAAGATGGAAAAGCTATGAACATTGTTGGATATTCCAAGAAAAAAGTTCAAAAAGCCGTAAAGTTGGTAATTTCAAGAAAACAGTTGGAAAAGCCAACTTTAAATTTAGCAAAACGAGAAAAAAGTTGGACATTCCAAGATAAAGGTTGGAAAAGCCAACTTTAAATATGGCAAAACGAGTAATAAAAAATTACGGTGGCCTAAATACGCTTCCGTAAATATGATCTCTTCTCTCTCTCTCTCTCTCTCTCTCTCTCTCTCTCTCTCTCTCTCTCTCTCTCTCTCTCTCTCTCTCTCTCTCTCTCTCTCTCTCTCTCAGTAGAGTTTTCCACCTCAAGCCTAGGGTTCAGCTATCGATCCCTAGAACTCACTCTAAATCCCAGTTCAGGTGTTGATTCCTATTTTTCATTCTTAAGGTCCGTGTTTTGATTCTCAAAACTCACTATCAAGCCTAAGGTAAGTTGTCGATTCCAAAAACTCACTCTCAGACCTAAGGTCCAGGTGTCGATACCCAGTTCTCATTCTAAGGGCTTAGGTCCGAGTTTTCATTCTCAGAACTCACTATCAAGCCTAAGGTACATTTGTCGATTCCTAGAACTCACTATTATGCCTATGTTCCATATTTCAATTTTCAGTACTCCCCTTTAAGAGTGAGGTCCAGATTTCGATTCTCAATACTACCTCTAAAGACTAAGGTCCAGGTCTATATTTCCAGTACTCGCTCTCAAGCCGTAGGTCCGGGTTTCGATTCTCAAAACTCACTATAAAGCCTAAGGTCTAGTTGTCGAGTTCCACATGCTCACTATCAAGCCTAAGGTACAGTTGTCGATTCCCACATGCTCACTCTCAAGCCTAAGGTCTAGTTGTCGATTCCCAGCACTGATTCTCAAGTCTAAGTTCCAGAGTTCGATCCACAGTACGAACTCTCAACCTGAAGGTCCAGTTGTCGATACCCAGTAAACACATTCAAGCCTTAGGTCCAACTGTCGATATCCAGTACCCACATTCAAGCCTAAGGATCAGGTGCCGATTCTTTGTACTCACTCTCAATCCTAAGGTCCATGTTTTCATTCCTAGTACTCTCAAGCCTAATGTCAAGTTTTTAGTAATATCTACAATTGAAAAAGTGTTTGTTCCTTTGCCATTCAATCATTACTACCTCTCAAGACTAAGGCCCAGGTCTCAATTCCCAGTACTCACTCTCAAGCCGAAGGTCCGCGTTTCGATTCTCAGAACTCACACTCAAGCCTAAGGTCTAGTTGTCGATCCCCACAGGCTCACTCTCAAGTCTAAGGTACAGTTGTCGATTACCACATGCTCACTTTCAAGTCTAAGGCACAGTTGTCGATTCCCACATGTTCACTCTCAAGCCTAAGGTCTAGTTGTCGATTCCCAGCACTGATTCTCAAGTCTAAGTTCCAGAGTTCGATCCACAGTACGAACTCTCAACCTTAAGGTCTAGTTGTCGATACCCAGTTCTCATTCTAAAGGCTTAGGACCGGGTTTTCATTCTCAGAACTCACTATCAAGCCTTACGTACATTTGTCAATTCTCAGAACTCACTCTCACGCCTATGTTCCATATTTCAATTTTCAGTACTCCCCTTTAAGAGTGAGGTCCAGATTTCGATTCTCAATACTACCTTCCAAGACTAAGGTCCAGGTCTCAATTTCCAGTACTCGCTCTCAAGCCGAAGGTCCGGGTTTCGATTCTCAAAACTCACTATAAAGCCTAAGGTCTAGTTGTCGATTCCCACATGCTCAGTATCAAGCCTTAGGTACAGTTGTCGATTTCCACATGCTCACTCTCAAGCCTAACTATTTTTTTGTGAATATGGCGCAGTTTAACTTACTTTCCGCAGTTATATCTATTTTTCGCCAGTTTATGTGGATTAAGCATGACACAATCACAGTAATGAATTAATCTGATATTTCTACAGATAAATTTATTCTTTCTCAAGATAAATGTAGTTTCTTTTTCAATCAAACCTAGGTTTTCTGACCTAATCCTTCTTTTTCTCCTGTTATTGTGGTTTACGATTTAAACTTAGTTTTTCTCCAATTAACCCTAGTTTTTTGTGGTGGTTTTACAGAAATTACACTTAGACAGGATCTGATTTATGAGTGATAATGTGATATTGGCGCAATGAATCCTATTTTCTCAGTAAAACATTTGTTTCACTTAATGTTGGTTACCGAAAAAAGATCTATAAGTTTAACAGGAGATAAATTAGGTTTGATTAAGAACAACTAGGTTTAAGTGAGAAGAGCAGGGTTAAACTAATAACACACGTCAAAATCACAATAATGTGCTTAATTCTACTTTTCTCGAGATAAACATTTTTTCACAATTAAACATAGTTTTTCTCCACTTAATCCTAGTTTTTGTTGCTACCCATAGATACTGGAGAAAACAAGATTTAACTGAGAGAAACTAGGATTAACTGCGCCAAAGTCATATAAGTATTCATTAATTTGATCTAAGTTGAACCAACTTTTACCAAGTTAAACTATGATTTGCTTGAGATAAAATTTGTGATTTTGGCGCAGTTAAGCCTTGTTTGTCTCAGTTAAACCTAGTTTACCTCCACTTGTTATTGGTTATTGAGGAAAACTGGGTTAAACTAAAAACAACAAGGTTAAACTGGAGAAAAACTAAGTTTAAATGAGAAAAACTAGATACGCAAAAATCAGATAAGAAAGTTGAACCTATATCTTCTCCATTAAATCCTTGTTTTTTCGTAACCACAATAACTGGAGAAAATCTAGGTTTGACTGATAAAAACTAGGTTTAACTTTGCAAAAATCACATAAATCCTCATTTATGTTATTGTGGTGCAGTTAAACCCAGTTTTCACAGTCAAACTGAGTTTTTCTCGAGACAAACTAGAGTTAACTCATTTTTGTGAATTTTGCGCAGTAGAATTTACTTTTTCTCAGTTAAGTCTAATTGTTATCCAGTTATTGTGGATTACGAAGAAAAACTGAGTTGAACAGAAAAAATGGGACTAACATAAAAACTTGGTTTAACTAACAAAGGACACCAAAATTACAATAATGAATTAATCTGAAATTTCATTAGATAAATTCGACTCTTCTCGAGATAAGCGCAGTTTTTTTTCATCGAAACCTAGTTTTTCTCAGTTAAACCTAGTTTTTCTCAGTTAAAACTTGTTTTTCTCTGTTATCCTATTTTTTCATTTAATGTGGTTTCCGACTTAAAACTAGTTTTTCTCCAGTTAATCTCAGCTTTTTGCTTATGTTATCGTGTGGCAGTTAAACCAAGGTTTTTTTCAGTTAAACAAGGGTTTTTGCAATAGGTTTAATTCATTTTTGTGATACTGACGCAGTTACACTTAATTCTTCTCAGTTCAGTGTGCTTTTTCTCCCAATAATGTGTGTTGCCGAAAAAAAACTAGGTTTAGCAGGATATGAACTAGGTCATCTAATGTCATCTTGTCGCGGTTTAACCTAGGTTTTATCAGTAAAACTAGGTTATTCTAGTGATAAATTAGTTTTAACTTATTTTTGTGATTTTGGATCAGTTAAACCTGGTTTTATCTTCAGTTGATATTGGTTATTAAGAAAAACTAAATTGAACTGGAGAAAAATTATGTTTAAATAAGAAAAACTAGGTCTAGCTCATTAATATGATTTTGTTTTATGTCAAGCAGAAGTACATTAGCGAGTTAAACCTAGTTTTTGTTATTTAAATGTTGATTACGAGTTAAACCTAGGTTTCTGTAGTTAATCCTATTTTTTTACCAGTTTTAACTTAGTAACATAAACTAAATTTAATTGCGACAACATCGTATAAATGTGATTTTTGTGCAATTAAACCTAGTTTTCCCAGTTAAACTATGTATTTTCGAGAAAAACTGGACATAACACATTTTTGTCTTTATCTCAGTTAAATCTACTTTTTGTCGGCGCATATGGATTACTGAGAAAAAAGCAGGTTTTACAGAAGAAAAGTAAGATTTAACTGAGAAAAAACAAGGTTAAACTGAGAAAACCATACGTTTAACTGATAAAGCACGTCAAAATAAACCTGATTTTTCTCGAGACGTAATTTTTCTCAGTTAAACCTAGTTTGATCTCGAGGAGAAAAAGGTTTAGCGGGATTTTGGTGCGTTTAAACCTAATGTCTAGGTTAGTTTTTCCTCACAAAAATGAACAAATGTGAAAAATTGCGTTTGACTGGGAATGAACTAACTACTGCGACTACGACACAGACAAATCTATTTTTTTATCAGTTCAAAGAGTATCAATAGTGTTCATTTCCATTGCTATTTGATGTAGTGAATGCTCAAGGTCAGGTAATAATGGACTAAGTCATACCTAAGGTCAATCCTTTGTCCGGTTTAATTAGTGTGGTTCCTATAATCTATCGTGCTTAACTTGCTTTTATACCTGTTTTTTTTTAAATATAGCAGCTACTTTTTTCCAACGATGGCCTGGAATGACACGTTCGATGATTTCTCTCTCTCTCTCTCTCTCTCTCTCTCTCTCTCTCTCTCTCTCTCTCTCTCTCTCTCTCTCTCTCTCTCTCTCTCTCTCTCTCTCTCTCTCTCTCTCTCTCTCTCTCTCTCTCTCTCTCTCTCTCTCTCTCTCTCTCTCTCTCTCTCTCTCTCTCTCTCTCTCAGCATCGAAAAATGTAAAACTATCATTTTGTATAATGTTTTCTCGGTCTGTTACTTTTACTAAATCCTTTTTTTCAAATATTTATATTACTTCTGTTTTCGAGAGAGCAATTTTTTTTCACATGAACATACAATAGACGACATTACAGTTATTGGTATTGAAAACATTTTGGTAATTAAACATAGTGTAAGAATCGCTGATTAAATCTGTACCCGCTATGAATGAACAAACAAACTGATGTATAATATACTGTGCTATTTAAACCAATAGACCTTTTCGGAGTTGTTCCATTCCGTTCAGTTTTGTCAGATTAGTTTGAACTCATATTCCCCGACTTCAGCAGAAAGATAGGTAAGGTCACTTCCGGTTATGCAGTATTTTGCAGTAAATATTATTTCCTTTCAATTCCGAGAAATCAACTTTCAAGGGTTATTTTTTCATTCTGGCACATATTACGTGTAAATACTTATCCGGATTATAATAATGTCCTGCCAGCAGAGAACGCCGAACACCTGGTCCTTGCCCGTTTTGTGATTCACAGTTGTTTTTCATTTGGAGGTCATTTGCACATCTAATTTTTCGTGCTCTAATGGACTTCAGTTTCAATTATCAAATATTACTTCTTCATTTTTACTTTTTCTAACAACACACTATTATGGTAAAGGAACATTAGCTGTGTTTTTACACCCGCAACGAAGTTTGGGTTACACTGTAATCAGATTGTCTGCCCGTCTGTCTGTAAACACAAAAAGTGTACACCCTAATCATCCCAGGTTTATATATGGATTTGGATGGAATTTTGTACGCATCATATGATCTGGTGTCTCTTCGAAAATTCTACCTGCCCCTCGGGCAATTATTTTATGATATATATATTAATTTTATTCATTTTCTTATTATTAAGATTGCTATACAATAACAAAAAATAATATTCACAGGCATATCAATGCTTGACTTCCTATATATTTTTTTGAAAAATGCTTGAGAAACCCAGGTATGGCACTTTTTCAGGCGCAATTGATTAAATGAATAATGACTTTTTATATGAATACCACGCTTGACCTGTCACAAAAGCATAAGAATATAAGAGTTTTTTGCCTGTTTTATAGAACTTTTTTTTGTTATTGTACATCAAGTACAAGTAGTAAAGTCACGATGAATTTTCGCTTAACACAGCTAAAACATATTTAATATGAGTCACATGAATTACGTTATAATTGATGTAAACATTAGAGGGCCGTCTTGCTTGTTGTTGGCTGCGTCATAGTGTAGATGACGTCACCTATTGTTTATGCCGTTGTTATGTAAACATATTAGATACCGAAGTATGACATAAGCATTTCGCTGATGATAGCAAACAGTCCAATTAATTTGGAAAAGAACTAATTCATGTACCACGTGATACCCGATAACGTTTCTGTGGGTCTTTTGTTTCTATTTGTGATGGAATAACATTAGAAGACGATATCCCGCACTTACGTCATTTCAACGGGACAATTACGTAAAGTTACGTTCCATAACGAATAGAAAAAATGGTACGGCACAAACGTCATCGGTTATCACGTGATACATGAATTAGTTCCATTTCTTTCACAATATTTGCTTTCGTTATATACACATATGAATGTGTATGTCAGTGAGGCAACACATGGATATATTTTCCATTTGCACTTGATTCATACCAATTTCACTAATATATTTGTGCCAAAATCACATTGAATAGTTACAACCAAGAAAAAGTCAGAAGCCCGGGGTCAAAACTTTAACAACATCATTTTGTCCCCCAAATTAAGCTGGTGCAGGTAAAACTTAACATTCTAAACATATGGAAAGTTTTCTTTTTTTTATCAGTGATCAAGATTACTAATTAACCCGACTTTCTCCTTCAACTCTACCAAGATGTGACGATTTTATCTATATAGATTTGTGTTGTTGTTTTTTTTGGTACTGATAACTAGTTTTGGCACAATAAGATTCCCCTTCAAACATTTGTTTGATTATGACATCACAATTGGATTGCGTCACAAGTAATCATTGGGAAAAACCTGCAGACATTTGCCGATAGGTCAATTAATGAAGAACACCATCATGTGTAGTTCTTGTATAGAGATGAGGTATTTGAAATTCATCTTTTTGTTGGTTATGACATAACCTGTGGTAGAATAAATTGTATTTCAGAAACTGATTCTAAATACAAATCATCTAAAAGTGATTTTCTACCTGTATTGATGACACCACCTTTCTTGACATTGCTATACTTCCGTAAATAGAAACAGACAATTAAATTTGATTTGAAATCATTTAATCAAGAATATCTTTATTTTATTTGTAGTGTAGACGTGACATTGTTTAATTATGCTAGTTAAAGTTAATATTTGAGTTTGTGCGAAATCAAGGATCAGGGTAAAGATGATTGAAATATCATGTAATCTGAAATCTGTCAGTATATATTATAAGGATTCCTATGGTCCGTTTTACTCGGATTTGGT
Organism: Atrina japonica; assembly: GCA_030159075.1. Classification (NCBI taxonomy): domain Eukaryota; kingdom Metazoa; phylum Mollusca; class Bivalvia; order Pterioida; family Pinnidae; genus Atrina; species Atrina japonica. The sequence continues at coordinate 16,309 of BROG01000806.1, forward strand.
ATTTTTCCTTTCACATTTCCATAATTATTCCTCTATATCTTTCCTGGAATAAGCATATTGCCTGGGAATCCATAAGCATCGGCGTCTTTATCGCCATAAACCATCAAGCCGAATGTAGCGTTTGCAATGTGGTGCACTTTATGGGCGCCAGCCTGTATGTTGTAGGTTAAGATCTGATATTCCTTAGTTCCGAATGTGATGGGAGGGCTCTCGTGAGAGGGAGTTGTAAACACAGCTCCATCCAATCGTAGACCTGCCTTGTCAACCTTTTTGATGGTTATTGAAATGTGATTTTTACCAAAGTTTGCTGGTACGGAAAATTGATAGCCAGCAATGAACTGATGAAGACCAGGGACAACGGATAGATAAGGATCGCCACCATTTCTCCTAACACCTTTAGCAAAGCTCATTACTAAGACAGGTCTAGAAGCTATTACTAGGGTCGAAGAGTTATCATATTGATGTACATCTAAATGGCCCCTTGCGGTAACATTCTTGGTACTGGTAACATTATTTGTTGTTGTCATTACCACGGTATCTTCAACTGTCAGGATGCGAACCAATATACCGGTGCGTTGGTAGTTCGGTGGTACTATGTATACTTTGTCCCAGCTCTCAAATGGTGGAATCATTTCAAACAAATGGCTACAATAGGCACGGGAATTAGGTTTATTGCATCGGTTTCCAGCAAAAACTGCTACAGGTTTTGTTGCGGTGATTTTAGTTCCAGTCATATCATAGTTATGGGATAGCTGAAAGGTTTGATATGCGTCAAGATTTATAGTTAATTTGCTTCCGGAGTAGTACTGTTGATTATGATATGTGAGAGTACCGGCGGACAACTTTAAGTTGATTTCAACTGTGGTAGTACCCAATTCAGATGTAGCGATAGCTATTTGACTTTTAAAATCGGAATCTGATTCATCATAAGGACTAGTTGTGGCAACGACATATTGTCTTGAAAGTCTGTCGATCGGGAGCACGAGCGCATTATCACTTGTAAAACCGTCATGGTTCAATGCAATCAACGACACAATTTTTGATGTTTCCACCAAAATTCCTTTTGACTCAACAATTAGATCCTCCGTCCTTACGCCTATACTGAAATTGTGCGCTATGTTTTGATTTGCAGTTAATCGTAAGGTTTTTATTGTTCCATTACTCATGGAAATATTAGCGGTAGCAGACTCTTCGGACACCAAATCAATCTGAGAAAACCGATCAACTGTCGGCTGATGTTCATACTCATCTATGTTACTCATAAATAAAACCACGAATCTTTTTCCTCTGGAGCCTGTAACAAAATTTAACATTACAAAAAAGTCAATCACGACGATTTTAAAGTCTCATATCTATCGCCAATGTAATTAAGTTTAAGTTACAAATCGACTTGTCTCTAATATAAAGTAACATTCCAAATGTGTTGAGGATAGATCTTATAATATATTACGAGCTATAATAATGATGATATTTATTTGTAATGTAATGTATGTAATATTTTCGACTAAACTAATTTCTACTGTATTTTGCCTTATGACAAAATGAGACGTATTTCAAATATGCGTTTCTGCAACAACTAAAGGGAGAAAAAAATATTCATAATTAACAGATGAAAACACATCAAACTCACTTATTCTTCATATATTTTCACAATTAAAACATTTTTGTCAAATATTTGTTTGCATATTCAAATAAAAACTAAACAAAGTAAATTACCTGTGCATGTATTGCCGTTCCCATAAAATCCAAATTTGCATTCACAGTTAAAATGAGGTTCTTGGTTGGTACACACAGCATACTTGCTACAGTTGTTCGCATTTGTGGAGCATTCATTGATATCTGAAACAATCATTAGTTTACGAAATGGCCATCATTTGATTCGATATTTAAAGTTTTACTCTCACACAGTGTTTTTATCATTTTGCATTATTCATGTATATGGTGGGTAATTTTGTGCCATCTCGACTTTTCGCCTTTTCGCCCCGAAAACACGGTAATTAGCGAATTGTCGTTTAGCGAGGCGACAAGTCGAAAACTCGCTAATTAGCGACCTTTCGACATGAAAGTTTCACTTTGCCAGGAGAGAAAACTCGCTAATTAGCAACTTTTCGCCACGAAAAAGTCACTATTTAGCGAGTTTTTGGGGCGACAAATCAGTCACCATACATGTTCATGTTTATCACAACTACTGTATAGAGATAATTTTTTCGCCCCTTTCTCCCTCATCGTCAGTTGGCGAATTGAAAACTGGGCGAACTTAAAATTGTAAATTCATCTATTTTTTTATAATAAATGTCTGGGCGTTTGCAATTAAATTTGGGCGAAAATAACACGGGGCGAAAATAACACGGGGCAGTAAATATTTTTTTCAAGGGGCGAAAATAAAAACGTTCCACTAACAGTAAATAATCACACAATGCCAGTCTTTATTTCTAATTAAAAAGGGTAAACTGTTCCAATAACTTTACGTTAATCACACAATGTCAGTTTATGTAATAAATTGTGACTAAGATAAAATTAGGAAAATTGTAACCAATTGGTGTTTTAGAATAATCATTGTTCACGTTAAGATCATATTTACACAGGAACATTGGTGAACCGATCACGGAACGAAGGATATTTCAACGAAACAAGCACGGTTTTCAAGAAAATCTTTAGTCGCAGTCGAATTCCCGAAACAGAGAATTCCACAAATAGTCGACGATGTCCTTCTTATCCTTACTCTAATAACATAACATTTATATGAGACTTGATAATGCCATTTTACGTCACTGACCGTGACGATTTGTACACAAATGAAAACAAAATTTGGACGTTTAAAATATTTTTTTATGCTAGATGTTATTCGTCACAATGAGAATGAGATAGCGACAGAAAATGACAATTTGTCGTGTCAATATCTGCACATTCTAAGTGACAATGTCATTATCCCGATTATTGAGAAAAATCGATTGTTGAAACTGAGAATATTTTTCAAGTATTATCTTCATGTAAAAGTAAAGAAATAAGTTACTATATACTTATCCGATATGAAAGGGGTATACTATCGACACAAAACGTCGTATACTCGATGTTTGATTTATCATTAGTACAAACCGTTTTACAAATATCGGTAAATCGAATGTGATCTTTGCGACAAAGATAAGATCCTTAACCAAAGGATGCATTTACGTATTCTATGATAATAGCTTCATACGAATATGAATTAAAACTATATAATTTAAATAGGTCTATTAACCCTTTCAACCTCTTTGTCGTGTCTTTGATCTCAAGCTCGACAGAATACATCTAGCAGAGATAATTCTGTAACTCTGAATTATTTATAGATAATGTAAACTAGCTGAACAAGCACAAATCAGACCAATCTGCCGAATATTTACAAACCACAGTGAAATGTCTGGACACACAACAAATGCAAAATTACTGAACCGACGCACACACACCCACACATACACACTAAAGCGAAATATATAGACACACACATACACACACATACACACACAACACACATACACCAGTTTTTGAAACAAACACATCCACATCTGAGCGAAATGTCTGAACACACGCTAAAGCAAACTTTCTGAACACACATACTCACCAGTGCGAAATATCTGGAGCACAACAGACAGAAATGAAACAAATACATACACATCAGAGCGTAATGTCTAGATAAAAACAGAGGGGTAAAATATGTGGACACACAAATCTCAAAGCGTCTTGGAACTTATCTTTACAAAACGTCTGAACACATAGACACTACAGCAAATTTCTTTGGCACAAAACAGGGTAACATGTAATGGAATATATACACCAGAGCAACTGTCATAGGCCATACATACACACACCGGAGTAAAAAATTTTTTTGGATTCACTTACCCTGACATTGTTTTCCGTTTCCTGTGTATCCGTCTTTACATCTACATACGTAACTTCCATGCGTATCATCACAATGCGTACGTGTTGGATGGCATAAGTTTGGTAATTTACATTCATTAATATCTAAAATAATTCATAAAACTCATAAATAATTCATAATTATAGAAACTGGTAAACCCCCAAGCCCTGTGCAAGTATACACAATTTCTGCAATGTATCAGGCGAACATGTATTTTAATTCCATAACAAGCTATATAATATTGTTTTTCGTCTAATTCCGTCTAATTCCGTCAAAATACATAAATATTCATATGTTAGGAACATTACAGCATGATAATTACATTTTGAACAGAGTTATGTATAGAATAGCTCAGCTCATGCCACAGAGCATCTGATTTTCCCCCGTCAATATTTATAATGGTTGCCTCCGTATAGAATTTGTTGGAGGGTTGTAGCATTCATTGCTAATCTCTTTTTAGTGCCTTTCTTTCAACTATCATAATCATTTGGAACAGAATGCCAGTTTATATTCGGGAGATCAAATTAATCCTTTTTTAATGTACATTATAACACGATGTGATCCCTTCCATTATTAATTTTGGTCGCCACCATATCGTCCACCTGTAGTCATGATCCACAATGAAACGTATTTATAATGCCGGAATCATAATTACCATTAACTGTCGGATATAAATCTATTAACACATTCATATCATATTTGAGCATATTTGCAGTTGAGCTGAAGAAAAACTCTAAGGTGCTCTCCAGGCATATTTATTTGATTAACGAGTATTATTTGTAAATGGAAACGGGGTCTAATGTCGGCTTGACACGAGGAAAATTTAGTACTCGTCCGTTGACCTTGTTAATTTCTTGAGTATGGGAAAAAACAACAAACATCCATCTTACTTGTACAATTTATGCCATTGCCTTCAAATCCGGGCTTGCATTTACAGATGAAGCTACCTTCTGTGTTTATACAGTTTGCGTTAATATGGCAGTTGTGTTTATCCTGTGTACATTCGTTAATATCTAAAAGAAAAACAAGACAAAAATATTTAACTTGTTGATTGCATGAATAATTAGATAAATCAATCAATAAATCCTCTAATTAATCCGAATAAAATTAAGTAAATACTGACTGCGCTTCCGCAATATATACAAAATATCAGATACCAAAGTATAAATTATCAGGATGTCAAGGATACATAAACAAATCTAGTGATAATGGACATAGATCTCTTTTATGTCCTCATCACAATCGGTAAACACGACTCACCAACCGCTATCGAACAGGTAACTGAACATTTCATTTAGTAAAACAGAGTAATCGCAAACAGATTATTGACTATAAAATTTGCAGAACGTTGAAATCAAACGAAATTTTCTTTATACCTGTATCAATAACTTGTCATTAAGTAGTTTAGTTTACCTCTGTTGTATATGAAATGTTAATATGTTGAACACGCCCTCAACTTTTATTTGTAGGTATGTATCAATATTCGGTGATAAAATGTCAAATAAGGCTGATGCCTATTATATGTAGTCTAGACTTACGCTATTGGCAATGTTTAACCTTTTTGCGCACTCAAATATGAAATAGGAATAGACATGCACAAGCGAAGTAACTCAGATATATATGTATTATGAAAACTTTGTTTTGCTTTAGCATTTTACAGTAATCTCAGGTAAGCGCGTTATACCGGTATTTTCAGGTGATAATTATTCTTCACAGACCAAGGCTGTGACAATATAAAAATTACAGATCTGTCTAGGATACATATAAACATCTGGTGCATTGGACAGACATCTGGAAATCAAATTTGAATTTCAAATGTTTTCAACATGATGGTGATATTGTTAATAACAATTTCCAACTAAATGCAAAAATAATATCAAAAGTATGACGTACCTTTGCAGTTTCGGCCATCTCCGGTATAGCCTAATTTACATGCACACGTATAACTTCCCTGTGTATCTGTACAGTTGGCATTGCTGTGACATTTATGAGTTCTAAGCTTACATTCATCAATATCTGGTAAATAAAGATAAAAAGGCAGCGAGAAATGTAGTAAATATATGTAAAGAAAATTAAATAAATAATACAGATGAACTTTATTTTGTTAAGTCATGAATAAGCTAAAGTAACTTAAAGTAACTTAAAATACAGAACAGACTGAGTTTGAAAAACAGTGTACTGTGAAACTAAAGAACTATAACTTTGGTAATGTCTATAACATTTATAACGACTTGGTCCTTGTCACTGTTTGATTCCCTGAGGACATGCATAACCCCAGTACCTGGTATTTCGGTACCAACAGATCATTTTATACTAAAGTAATATTTCGCTCGGATAAAACCATTTAAATTTTATCACACGCTAAGATATCCTATCTTACAGTGGGTACTTTTTCGAGTTTACCCTTGTCTGGTATCATTATTTTTTTTCTTTTTGGTGGATGTTTCTATATTAAATCTGAGCTTAACTGTTGAACTCTATTTGACAGAAAAATCGTCTTGAGCATTTGGGTAGGACTTTTTTGTAAAACTATAACTTTGGTATTGCTATTAATATTTATTATACCTTCTGTTAAAATCTCTTATTGGTTGAGAGAGATGTGAAAATTTTCAATTTCAGAAGCTCAGTTAACGAAGATAAAGAAGCCAACAAATTGCGCGCACGGTTCGTCCCAGTGAGAGGTTTTCGTCATAGCCAAAATGTTTGTATGCAATTTGTATTGTACTTTTTAGCTTGCTGGTTAATAGTTGAGGTTTAATATATATATATATATATATAAATATCATAAAGCAACAAATATGACACTAGGTATAATAGAATAAATATTACATTCATGTAATATGTATATAATGTTATCTAATAAGGTTAATGATTGTCATAATTACTTATACTGTCTGTAGTTGGCATAAGGCGCTTTTATTTTGGCAGAAAAACAGCGTACTCGGAAAACACATGAGTCCTTGCTCATATCATATCCAACACTTTTATTTCTAACGTGAATCAACTTTGGGTAGCATTTGTGAAAAAATGGGTATAAAAACCACTGTGGGAGCAGTATTATATTACTTTGGGGACGGGAAAGAGAAGATGTCACCCACTCGTATTGTAATTTGACATTGGTACATGAATAAACATCATTGTGTTGCACAGATAATAGCTCCCTTTTGACGTTCTTTATCAAACATATTTGTCTCGGATTAAATATTTGGATAGAGCAGATTCACATTTTCATCTTAAACTGACTATTCTATATTCTTACTTTAAAATAAAACATTGAGAATGAATTTGCTTCGAAATACAGTCCAGGGCCCGCCGCAACCAAACTTACTCAATTAAAAGCTTAACTCTGTGAAAATTACTCAACTTTCATTTGTCAAGCTCAGTCGACGCCATCAACATTTTCTGCGAAAAATCTCAAGCTCAAGTCTTAAGTACGTACTCAAGATTTGAGATTGCAAAGAGGCAGTCTCAACTCCGTCCTCAGCAAAAACAAAAATGGCCACAAAACACAATATAGTCATAATGTTCCGATAAATTAGTAACACATTACACGAAAATTTACAGTTTGGAGTTAAAATAGAATCAATTTATCCTCCAGAGTGTTTGTATTGCTTCCGGTTTGAGTTTGGGTCAAACCCTGAAACATGTTATCACACGGGTAGTAACTGTTCGCTTGCATGGATGTGACTTACAGAGCGGCGTGATTACTTGCTACAAGTCCCTGTTGGGAAACTAAGAACATTTAAACTTCTTTCTAAGCCTAAAAGGGGCAGTGATTGTTCCTTCGAAATGTCATTCATATTTGAAAAGTGAAAGTCATTGGTCGGATTTATTTAGAATTAAAAGCCTAGGTACAGCCCGATGGTTGGTATGAAATTACAACTACCCTCACTCTGGAGACAAATCCTTAGCAAGCAATGTATCCATGTGGGATATAGAGGAGAAAAGTGCAAAAACCATCCAGATAGCATAACCTCCAGTATTGTTTTTTTTTTTTTTTTTTTTTTTTTTTTTAATTGTTTTGGTCCACGTTAATCAAACTGATTGTGATATTTTCGAAGGAAAAACGGTCATGCTATAGTATCCAGAAGCTTCAAACGGCTATCCAAACTTTATAAAATTAGTTGCTTTGTTTTCTTGGTGAGCATACCCCGGACCCTCATTCCATTTGTCTTTTACATTAGTTATGCTTGCTAAAAGCCAACTGCGTGACGATATGATAATTTGATAAATCAATTTGTCAATCGTTCCTTTATATTTCTATTAAAACATTTGATTTAGTCTTCCTTTTATAGGGTAGAAAATTAAAACGAACACCCCTTTGTCAGATCAGAAAACGGCATGGTTGTTGATTCTAATGTCATATTTTCAATGAAAAGTTTTACTAACTTGACTACATTTGAACCGGTATTTAGATAGATTTAAAACACGAAAGCTAAAAGTCACACATTTTTTAAAATATTTCCGTCATTATTATTATTATTATTATTATTATTATTATTATTATTATTATTATTATTTTGGAAAAATAAAAAGTTGCACTGTGATATGTCCATTCTGTGTCGAATGCGGAAATTCCCAAGGGCTACCACAAATGTTGACCTGTTTTGGGGACTAATGCCAATGCTGTAAGGGTTGCGTCTTTCCATCGTCGTAAAACCACGGTCTGGAATCGCTCAACGTCGTAAAACCCGGTAAGTTCTGGAATTGTTATGCTAGGAAAGAACCTAGCGATTCGTGGTTTTACGACGATGCGTTTTCCGTGATACAATGTAAGTTTTAAGTCTCACTCGAAATAAAGAAAAGCCCAGTTGGTGGATGCATTGGGGTTGCAACCTCATTGAATTAAATAGCAAATAAAGAAGTGAATATTTTAAAACACTAAGTTGACGTTTCTTTTTAAATGGAATTATTTTAGTAATGTTGTTTAGATAGGAGAAGTTTAGTGTCTGGAAAGCAGAAAAAGGCCTAGGCTTTCATGAACTTTTAGAAATCTAAAATTTTCTGTACCCCGTCATGCCGAGCGCTCTTGTAAAATTTGTATTTGCTAAACTTCAATTCGGTTGAGCTGAGTAAACTTTAACAGTTGAGTTGAGTACTGAGCTTGAGTATTAAGAAACTGTGGTGGTGGCGGGTCCTGATCAACAAATATATGGAAATCTCAGATATCAAAGTATAAATCATTAGGATATCCAGGATAATTTATAGGTACAAATCTGGAAATAAAAATGGACAAACACGGACCTCTTGAAATCAAGAGGTGGACCGGGTGCCACAATAACAAAAAAGAGATTTACAGAGGAACAAAAAGTCTTAAATTCCTGTATATTTTGTGAACAATGCTTCCGAAACCCAGGTCGGACACTTTTTCACTTGCAATAGATTACCTCAATCTTACCTTTGGTATATGAATTTCACACTCGATATGACCTTATTTTCATAGAATATATTATTTCAGTGCATGTGTGTAGCTCTTATTTATTATTGTACATCAAGTACAAGTAATAAAAGTAGAAACAAACCTAAATAATAGTTTTGGTAAACACAGGTAATGCCTCTTTAATTTTAGTTAAAAATATTATTTTCCTCCAACTTAGTTTTTTCATTTAAACCTACTTCTCCGCTTAACTCGTACTTACTAGAGAAAAACACTATATTAAACTATAAATAGATAAATTAGGATTAAAATTAGTTAAATATTATTTGTATCGACCAAGCATACTTTAACATATAAAAACTAGCTTTGACTTGCCAGAACTACTTTTATTAGTATTGGTATGCACTTATCTTTCCCCATTTAATTCAAACTGCCTCAACAAAACCACGAGTGAACGAATAAGTTAAACCTTTTTATATAATTAAACCAAGTTTAAACGTACCTCGCAGTTACCAGGTTTAACTGAAAAAAATCTTAGTTTTACACAGCATTTCAAATTATGTGTGATTAAATCATGCATTATTCTGTTGTACATGTCATAAACTTCTGCAGTATATCCCTTCCCTTCTGTCAAACACCTGTGCACTAGGACGATGGGGAAATAGTTCTTCCCGTATGTATTTTAATGATTATCAGTGCATATAAAGAGCAAAAGAAAATGATCAAGAAATAAATTGCTTCCTAAATGGATTAAAAGAAAGAAAGAAAATTTTCGCCATTCATTCTAGGAAATATACATCTTTTTATCCTTTAAAAGTATACTGGACTCATGATATATTTCACGTAGTTTTTGTATTTGACTTTTTGTCAAGTATAATCTGTTCTTGGCATGTCTTTTGTTTTCTTTACCATGTGGTTTTGCTGCTGATGTTGTAGTTATAATTAGTAATAACCTTAGTAATCTTTATTCTAATTGGCTATAATCACATGATTTTGTCATCCAGATTCCATCAAGTTCTAATCCCGATGTCAGTCAGATAAATGCCCTATGATTCAGACATTACACTGTTTACACGACATTATTTGCCATGTGAGTGTAGAATCATGTTTAGCAATAAAGCTGTGTAAAGCCCTTAACTGATTAATTACTTGATGTTTTAACGACCCACTCAAGAATATTTCACTCATATGGAGACGTCACCGAATTCCGGTGACGGGCTTCAAACTTTTGCCTGAGTTCGGCACTTGCGGCTATTGAGCAGTGAGGGTTCGTTAACGTGCCGACACCTACTGTGACATAGGACCTCGATTTTTACTGTCTCAGTCCGATAGACAGGTAACCAACCTGCCGCCGGCTGGACTCGAACTTACGATCTCACGATCAAGAGTAGAGCGCGCTACCGAATAACCCAGGCCGGCTTATTTATTACTTGAGAAATAATGTAAACTGAGAAACCTAAGTAAATGGAATTTTGGCGTTTCATACATATGACAATGAAATCTAACCTTTTAGTATGAATCAATAAAGATAAAATTATGTACAGCAAATACAAACAGTTGTACTCACTTTTGCAGCTAAATCCGTTTCCGGTATAGCCTGTATTGCATGCGCACGTATATGAACCAATGGTGTTGTTACAGGTAGCAGAACTGTGACACTTATGGCTGCCTTTCGTGCATTCGTTAATATCTGAAGACAAATTGAGACATTTGGCTGCATATGAAATGTACGAAACAAATAACAATTTTGGTTCTAGACCAAATATGTAAATAATTATACAAATTAACCCTTTCACCCCTACTATTATGATAACAAAACAGATAATGATTTTAATTTAAAGATGAGAAACTATGGTAGGGACAAGGAAACAAACATTCTACAGCCGAAGTCTCTAAACATACAGTTTAAATAGGCACGTAATAATGAAGAAATACCAAATAATAATTGAAGCTCTAAGTCCATTAGAATACCACAAATTAGATATACAAATAGTCTCAACTTGAAAAAACATTTACGATTTCCAAACAGGACGGGCCAGATGTCCAGAAGGAGTCAGCATCCCCTGTGAACATGCCAATTCCGTGGCAAAATTGTGTGGACATCTCTGGAGTTCGATGAAAAGGCCAAATTCGGTGAAAATGTCATCAGTTAGCTTTAAATCTGATCGGCAAAAGGGAGTCACTGTATATTGCCGTTCTTCTTCATGCTATCTATAATTTCCGAGTGGAGTGTTATCTATAATTTCCGAGTGGGGTGTTATCGATAATTTCCGAGTGGGGTGCTATCTATAATTTCCGAGTGGGGTGCTATATATAATTTGCGAGTGGGGTGCTATCTATAATTTCCGAGTGGAGTGTTATCTATAAATTCCGAGTGGAGTTTTATCGATAATTTCCGAGTGGGGTGCTATCTATAATTTCCGAGTGGGGTGCTATATATAATTTCCGAGTGGGGTGCTATCTATAATTTCCGAGTGGGTGCTATCTATAATTTCCGAGTGGGGTGCTATCTATAATTTCCGAGTGGGGTGCTATCGATAATTTCCGAGTGGGGTGCTATCGATAATTTCCGGTGGGGTGTTCATATTGCTGAACAATATCCCCGTATCGACCATAAAACTTCCTTGGTGACGATTTCAAACTTTAACGATGTAACCCTGTGTGAGTATTCCTGTTTTTTTTGGGGGGAGGCAAGTCGTTTTGCTCTCAGCATAAAACATTCATAAGAGGCATATGCCCTGCCATAACGGATAGGCCATAGGCAAGAGAATATGTGCTATTACTACTCAAGCTCGGGAAGTTTGAGACATAAAAAATTAAGTCGTTACTTTTACATAGAAATTTGATAAAAGAACTCACCTTTGCAACTGAAGCCATTTCCGTAAAATCCCAAATTACATGTACAGGTGTAGCTCCCATCAGTATCTGTGCATTTTGCATTATTATGACATTTGTGCGTGCCTGTCACACATTCATTGATATCTGAAAAAAAGTCGAACATGCACTTCATTTTCCTGTGTATTAAGCACGATGAAGATTCATTAAACTAATAGTAATTAAGACCCATAACTGTTGTACTGAAATTTATTTAAGGAATGAACGCTTATCAAAGTACATGTATTGTCAATATGGATGTCTTAGGTGACATACGGGCGCCATAGATATCTGTCAACCAATCGGCATCCGTACTGACAATAAATGCACTCTGAAAAGCGTTAATTTGTTATATTCACAAACCACAGTTTTCCTATTGAAAAATGTATATTCTATCTTAAACGTGATGGGTCTCATTATGAAAAAATAACGAAGTTCAAAGTAAAGTATAGATTTTTCTGAATGATATATTTTCATGTGACCTTATGTTTTGAATGAAGTTACATCATTGCTGACTTCATGGGAGGAAGTTCATTTATAGTAAACATAAAGATTCCTATACACTCACACTAGTCTATCGGAAACTGCTACGCGAAATGTAAATATGAAATTTCCAAATGAACAGGTCCCTTCGTTAGCAAGTGATTATAATATTTGAGTCCAATATGAAAGGTTTTTTAATTACTTTGGCATAGCTGGTGGTCTTTATAGTTTATTCAAAATGTTAATTGGCGTCAATACCATATATATTGTAACCAATAGATAAAAGCTCTTACTAAGACATTCATATCCCACTGGAGTCCCTCTTGTTTTATATCCGTCATTACATTCACAAGTGTACGAGCCTTGGTTATTTTTGCATTCTGCTTTGTGATGGCAACTATGTGTACCTCTGCTGCATTCATTGATATCTGCAAAGGAAATTTTAACTGGTAATGAAATAATTGCTAAAATGCGTCCAATAGTTGAACAATATTTCACGAAGTTAACAACACCAGTTTTGGAATGTTATGCTATACAAATACAAATTTATGGGTATCAGTTAGTTGTGTATCCCCCCTGACGGTTAGGTTATAGTCCGTGTCAATGTGATATGTTTTCTTCCTTGGATTAAATAGTACTAATGAAAGGGACATCACATTGTTTACTAAAATTAGCGGTTTAAATAAAAGAAGACCAGAAATAAATATTTATGTCCAAAACTATTTTATCCAAACTATTTATCAACAAGATAAACTTATAACTTGGTTAAATCATCATGAGAAATATATATCCTGCCAGACAAAATGGCGACGAATGGAAACAACTGCAATATACTCCTTACTGAAAATTCATCTATAGAATGTTTTGTTTACAGTATCAAATACGGCCTAAACGCATAGACTATTTGGCCTGATATACTTTTAAAGTTTCTTTTGAGATTTCCCTTCAAAATATGTATATTTCTTAACATTTTTGCATAACGTAGAGATATTGTTGGGTAATAATGAGGAAAACGACAGGAAATCACCGAAAAAACTTAAAATGTTTTCTATGATTTGATAAATACCAATTACATGTAATAAAGAAGTAAAAAAAACATACCGACGCATTTAGTCCCATCCTTCTCGAATCCAATTTTGCATCCGCACTTAAAGGAGCCAATAGTATTGTTGCAATATCCATTGGACTTGTCGCAATTGTGCTTATCGGTTTTACATTCATCAATATCTGAAATCGTCAAATATAATTCAATGGTATAAAATTGATTTTTTAAAATATCACTTAACGATAAGGCAAACAACGGTTTCATTACTGAAATACTGAGAGCATTTCAGCTAATATAGCTACGGATACTGTATGTATTTTATAATACACGAGCTGTAGACTGAGAAACAAAGGAGAACAGTAGACAGATAAAAGGAATGAGAACAGTAGACAGAGAGACAAAGCGAGAGAGCAACAGACAGATACTAAGAGGGCAACAGTAGATCGAGACAAAGAGAGAGAACAGTAGACAGATAAAAAGAGTAAAATACACAGACATAAAGAGAGATATATCAGTAGACAGAGACAGAGAAAAGTAGACAGATACAAAGAAAGAAAAATAGTAGAGAGAGAGACATAGAAAACAATAGACATTTACAGAGAGAGAACAATAGACAGAGAAAAGGAGAGAGAGAACAACAGACAGATACAAAGAGAGAGAGAACAGGAGATAGAGACAAAAGAGAGAACAGTGGACAGATACAAAGAGGGAGTTAACAGTTGTCAGTGAGACAAAAGAGAGAACTGTAGACCGAGAGACAAATAGAGAGTGAACAATAGTCAAATACAAAGATAGAGAACAGTAGACATATACAAAGATAAAGAACAGTAGACAGAGAAAAAGAAAGAGATTACAACAGACAGATACAAAGATAGAGAACAGGAGACAGTGAAAAAGAGAAAACAATAAACAGACACAAACAGAAATATAATATTAGACAGAGAGACAAAGAGAGATAAAACAATAGTAGGAACTAAAAAGAGAAAACGTAAACAGATACAAAGAGAAAGAACGATAGAAAGAGAAACAAAGGAGAGAGCAGTGGACAGATAAAAAGAGAGAAAGAACAGTAGTCAGGTACAAAGAGAGAGAAAAGTAGAGAAATACAAAGAGGGAGATAACAGTAAGCAGAGAAACAAAAGGAACAACAGTAGACAGAGAGACAAAGAGAGAGTGAACAATAGTCAAATACAAAGAGAGAGAACAGTAGACAGATACAAAGAGAGATAACAGTAGGCAGGGAGAAAAAGAGAGGGCAATCGACAGGTAAACATATAGAGAACAGTAGACAGAGGAGAAACAAAGTGAGAACAGTAGACAGAGACAAAGCGAGAGAGCAACAGACAGATACTAAGAGGGCAAACATTAGACAGAGACAAAGAGAGAGAACAATAGACAGATAAAAAGAGAGATATATCATTAGACATAGACAAAGATAGAGAGAAAAGCAGACAGATACAAAGAAAAAGCAGTAGATAGAGAGACAAACAAAACAATAGACAGATACAGAGAGAGAACAGTAGATAGGTACAAAGACAAAACAAAAGACAGATACAAAAAGACAGAATAGTAGACAAAGTCAAAGAGAGAGAACAGTACACAGATCGACACAGAGACAGAACAACAGATACACAGAAAGAGAACAATAGACAGAGAGACAAAGAGAGAGAAATATACAGATACAAAGAGAGAGAACAGTAAACAGATAGACACAGAGACAGGACAACAGATATACAGAAAGAGAACAATAGAGAGAGAGAGAGAGAGAGAGAGAGAGAGAGAGAGAGAGAGAGAGAGAGAGAGAGAGAGAGAGAGAGAGAGAGAGAGAGAGAGAGACAAAGAGAAAAATAGACAGATACAAAGAAAAAGAACAGTAAACAGATAGACACAGAGACAGAACAACAGATACACAGAAAGAGAACAATAGAGAGAGAGACAAAGAGGGAAAATAGACAGATACAAAGAGAGAGAACAGTAGACATAGGGACAAAGGCATCCAGTGAAAGATTGAGAAATATAGACAAGTAAATTAAAAAGAAAAAGCTGATACATGAACTGAAGCATAAACAGCAAAATACGTTTTTATTGCAACAATTTTCTTTTCGTATCACTATAAATCCGGAAATTTTCGCTGGAATTCATTTTCGTGAAACATAGGTTGAAATTCATTCGCGAAATGATATAGTGCGATTTCGAATGCCCACCTCTTCATTCTATCATCGTACTTCATTACAAAAGTTGTCCTTCGTACATCACGATAAAAATAAAATGTCTGTTTGCTAATATCAAGCCGCAAAACATTTAATTGTTCCTTTCACTATCAGGTCAGATAACCAACTTATAATTTACTCTTCGCGGACGAAAGATCTCACGAAATTACGGGTAAATGAAATTTATGCAAAGATAACCGGAATTATAGTAAATTTTATTACCTGTACAATTGACGCCATTTCCTTCGAACCCTTTGTTGCATTCACATTTATATGAACCTATCGTATTGTTGCATGTTGCATATCTGTGATGACAGTTATCCATGCTACGCCTGCATTCATCGATATCTAAAATATTTCAGATGTTTAAAATTAATATGCATCATGAATTCTGAATACGAATATATGATTTTATCAATAATACGTTAAATCAGTGTTCGGGAACAACAATTTTATCGTTTTATGGTCCAAGGGTTTTCATTTTCTACTCAGATGAGTAAATTCTTTACTTTTGAGAATACAATTTGTCTAAGAATTTTTCTTGTTTATGGTCCGTCCCGGGGCCCAGATGTAGACTATTTACAAGGAAAACGGTTCTGATAAAAGCTGAGAAATCAAGTTGCTGTAGATTTTCTTGGAAGCAACTGAACGCTATACGAAATGCATGGTGACTCTTTGTATTTGAAGTATGGAGAGAGTTTATATTTAAACTAATATTAAGGTAGAGTTTTTACCCCCTTTGCAGGTTTTTGAATCAGTAATAAAGTATACAAAGAAAAACAGTTCCGTACTCAGTGTTTTGCTCCAGTTTTCAATTTTGTAAACAAATAGAACGGAAGATTGGTTATTTGGGCTAATATGATCTTTAATTATGGGTGTTATCGGAATTACAAAATATTGTTATCATTGAAGTTGTGGATGCTCTAGAAAAACATACGTGAACTATATGTAACACATTTGCGTGACATTTAATCGTGGAACACTTACATAATCATAATAGCAATTATAGTAATAATAACAAAAAAAACCCAATAATAATGACTATAATAATAATAATAATAATAATAATGATAATAATAATAATAATAATAGTAATAATAAAAAATAATAATAAAAATAATAATAATAATAATAATAATAATAATAATAATAATAATAATAATAACCACGTTCATGGTAACATAATATTGAGTGTGTATTGCATTGGATCCAAAATATACTATTTGTACATGAATAAGATAACATACCTTTGCAAACCTTGCCATTTCCCGTATATCCCGCTTTACAATGACACAGATACGATCCCGGAATGTCTTTGCATACTGCATTTGCAGAACAGTTGTATTTGTTTTCTTTACATTCATTTATATCTGAAAATTAAATATTCCACAGTACAGTGTATATCGATTTGTTTAATCCCCCTCCAAAAAAAAAAAACATTGGCTTGATAATGTAATTGATACAGAAATATATATATATATATATATATATATATATATATATATATATATATATATATATATATATATATATATATATATATATATATATATATATATATATATATATATATTAAATTATTCATTTAATAATTTCCAAATTTAACAACTTATTCGTCTGGATAATGTTATGGCCATTTATTCATTGGACACATGTGAAAATATGACCCAACGCTTTCTGTACAGATTAAACTTAGTACTTGAGATAAAAGTAGCTATTGGAACATGTAACGCCAATTGACGTAAAATGGATACATTTTTAAAATGTTAATATTAAATATGACTCAGAATATCATTTTATGTTTTTTGCACCAGAGCTCCGTGTTTGTCCAATACTTATTTATATAAATAGTATTTATAATTTTAATAATATTTATTATATAATTATATATTATATTATTTAATATATTATTAATATAATATATTATATATAATATATTAAAATATAATATAATTTTATTATATAATATAAAATATATATATATTTTATATTTATATAATTATATTATATTTATTATATTATTAAATTATAAAATAATAATATATTAATTTATATAATTATATTATAATTATATACACATTTTATTATTATATAAGTAATTATAATTATAATTTATATTATTATTTAATAATATTATATTTTATTATATATAATATATTAATATATTTATTAATAAATTTTTATATATTATATATAATATTTTTAATAGTATAATACATTAATATTTATTATTAATTATTTTATTAATATTAATTATATATTATAAATATTTTATTTATTATATATATTATAATATGATTAATAATACAACAATATGTTTGTATTTATATATATACTGGATAGCCTGTATCCTTTATAATTTGTTAAGTGAGATTGTATATGCTAACAGAATGGGAGTAATTCATGTACCTCGTGATACCCAACTTTGTGAGGGATTTTTTTTTATAAGTGATGGGATGCATCTAGAAGATGCGGGCAAATTATGAAGAGTTTACTTTCCATCACCATTGGAGATACTAGTACCACACAAACGTTGTCAGTTATCACGTGGTACATGAATCAGTCATATTGTACTGTAACACTCGTTGATATGATATACATTTTGTATTACTTAATTTGATTTGTAACGTTTGAAATATCCCCTTAAATAGTAAAGTAGGAACATCCTGTCTACAGTTGAACAATTTAAGTGGATATTTGTAGTCTTTGTACATAAATCAACTTACTGACACACGTTTCTCCTTCCCGTGTTGAGTTACTCCGATAACCCACCCTGCACTTGCATGTACAGGATCCTATTGTATTTGTACAGATAGCCAATTTGCTACATTTGCTTGTTCCACGTGTACATTCATCAATATCTGTAACGGATTGCAGTTAGAACGAAAAATATTATCACTAAATACTATTGAATCATCAACCCCTGTGATCAAATTTAGACTTGTGCATATCAATAAATAACATGGTTTAGAGTCATAATTTTGAGTGAACACGTTTATATTACATGGAAAATGATCATAACATTTGGATTTTAAATCATATACTACTGAATTATGACAGACTTTTCTATGATTCTTTGAAAGGGAGAGTCCAATTATGCCTATATGGGTCTACGAGTTAATGGTACTTCTGTGAAAATTGTATAAAAGACCATCTCTGTAGAAAGGACACCTGCCTATTAAGACCATTCAATTTTTGTAATGAATGAACTTTTTAATAAAGGACAGTTGTCTTTAACGACTATTTTTTACCGTTCATTTGAGTGGCCTTTACAGACAGGTTGAACTGTATAGACGCTTTCACGGTAACTGCGGTCTTGTAACTTTGGGTGGCAAAATGGTACAGATTCCCTTAAAATGACATCAAGAAACAATCGGTTACTGTAACGACGTCTGTGTTTTTGCTGGTAAAAGTCATAGGACCGCAGTAAACGTGCCAGGGTCTATAATGGTTACTGAAGGCCTGTGAATCGTTTGCTCATTTAAGATACGCCAAAAGGTATGTAGAGGCTTACAACATTTATTCATATAACATAGTATTTCAGACGCTGTGACTATTTTTCAGATGTAAACAATTAATACGCAGTGTCTGAGATGCAGATGAAATATTTAAAAGCAGTGTAAAATGACGTTTATTTCAATATATTGAAATCGTTTATCATGATTGATAAAAATAAATTCTATAAACCGGTTACAAGAAATTTTCATTTGAGATAATCGTATTTAACAAATGTGCTTAAAAGAAATAATAGTTTGCATATTATAGAAACGTATCTATTATTATAAAATATATAATTAAATGAAACAATAGCAGGCATTTTATAGAAAAGTACCTATATTTATATGATAGAAATGAAAAAAAAATAATAGTGGGCATATCATAGAAACGTACCTATTTTTATATGATAGAGATGAAATATATATTAGCGGGTATGTCATAGAAACGTACCTATTATTATATTAAAGAAATGAAATAGAATAAGCTTCAAATATACCTTGACGTATTTAGCTATAACGCACCTAGGAAATCACATTTCAAATGTAATGGATACAATTCGCATGGTGCTCCTGAAGCTTGGTTGAAACAAACCATGATAGTGTTCTGTTGTGTCCTTGACTCTTAATTTTTCTTATTAATTTCTTTAAAACAAGAGTTTTATGAGAATGTTCTGTTGTCTAACAAGCGAGTGAAATGTAAGTGCATTTCAAGTAGCACATTGTCGCGTCAAGCATGGAACTTTGTGCATTCAAAACCACGGCACATGTCAAAATGCTTGAAACGCCATCGATAGCTAGTGACATCATCAAAGTGAGCAAGTTGGTTGACCATGAGCTTACAAAAAACAGTTATATGGAAATGTCGGAACAAATATTAGATTAAGGTAGAATTACCCTTGCACATCCTTCCATTGCCCTCGAACCCAGTATTGCACTTGCACGTGTAGGAACCAATAGTATTTGTACAAACTGCTTGGTTATGACAGTTATGCTTATGTGTGACAGACGTGCATTCGTTAATGTCTGAAATATTTAAAAGATTAAATTAACATCATACATTAATATGAATGAAGTGAATATAGATCCAATGTCAGATCTTCCATAAAGTATTTTACCACCGTATTTTTACATGTGCTAAGACTTACATTACAGTAAATTACATTGCTTTGTTTTATAGTACTGGTGAATAGAAAGCATTCTAAAATATGTGAAACTACTCTGTATAATTTGAACACACATTGACTTTATAAGACACAAAGTTATATAACATGAACAGAGATGACTTAAATAGACTTAAAGAACAAGTATGAAAATTACACAATTTTTTATGGCTAAAACCTAAGTATTCCCATTAATATATCAAGTAAATTGAAGATGTATGCATTTTATAAATATGAATTTATTTGACTATAATTCTTTGAAAATTTGTGAAATTCTGTTCAGATATCATTTTATGATAATAATACCGCTAAAATGCATGTTACATATATGTATATGCATCTTATTATTTTAAATTCCTACAAATTCATTAAATTAGATTTGACACTTTTAATCTAAATTCGAATCTGTAAATAACCTATAATACAGTACAAAGATATACAACATGTCGACAACTCGACTAAAATGTAATTCCTATATTTGTTTAGTCTTTAATTAACTCCGACTTTAGACATAAATGATGTAAAAGCATTGGGTGATAAAAAGTCAATTTTATGTGTCAACTTTAGGTAACGGATAAGACACGAGGATATTTATTTTGGGGATATTAAGTGTAAATGCGGAAATGAAACGAATTAACTTTCGGAACATCAAATAAATTGCATGACAATTCTGTATAATTGGGATTGTCTTTATTTAACCATTATTCGGATAATTTAAGCATTAATTTACAATGCTGAGGATGGATATACGTTTTATATATATTGTATGAAAAATTCAGATTCAGACTTCAGAGTGTGATGCTGTGTATGTGTGTATGATTTTATAAAATATTGAAAATGGACACAAGCGAGTTGTGACTTAATTCCCAACATGTAACCGACGAACGTACTGGTTATAGTTTTAAAAATGTTCACAAATATTTGGTTTTATATAAAGCAAATAAGAAATAATAGAACAAATAAAGATTTTTTTCAATATGCTGTTCTTTCGATTTCTGTTTTGTATACGCATGTCATTCCGGAGATGACGTTGGGTGGGTTTTCGCGTTGGTCATCACAAAGAGGCAAAGGCGACAAAAGTTACGGGAAAAGGCAATATTTTTAAAAGTCTAAAAACGGCGCCTTTTCGTGTTAATTTCCTCGCCTTTTCGCGGTTTCCGTCGAACGACAAAACCATTTTCAGAAATGTTGTAATGTTATACTACCTGCACAGTTGACTCCATCACCACTGTAACCAGCTCTACAAGTACATTTCCAAAACGGAGTCAGATCTGTGCATGTGGCTCTGGTTGCGTGACAATTGTCCAAGTTTTCTGTACACTCGTCTATACCTACAAAAAAGTATTTTGTTTGTTAATAAGGCGAATCCGACCACTCACCAATATTTATTGAAAATAATTGTAAAAATTGATCATAGCAACCTAAAATTGTATTATATAGCCTACTTTATGTAACTGAGTGGGGTAATGGTACACACATGTATATATTTTACCCCACAGCTAGATTAGTACATATGTGAAGTAATGGTAATTTATCCACACGTTTAGATTTTAGCCCATGGCTAGGCTAGTAATTATGTGATGTAATGGTATTTCATCCGCACATGTTTAGATTTTGGCCCAGGACTAGACTAGTACTTGTGTGAAATAAGCGGAATTTCATTCTCACATTTCTAAATTTTTATCAAGGGATAGACTAGTACTTGTATAAGGTAGTGGTATTTCATCCACACGTTGATATGTTAGCCAAGTGCTAGACAAGTAATTGTCTGAGATATTGGAATTTAATCCAAACTTTTAGATTTTAGCCCAGGGCTAGACTAGTTGAGTCGAAATGTAAATTTCTAAACAATCGAGATTGACATTTCTCCTATCTATACTATAAAAAGCGATTTCTCTCGCTGTTTATTACAAAAATATAATTAGGAATTATCTACATAGGAGTTTGCTTCTCAAACGAATTCTGAAAAATGAAGAAGTATTTATGGATAATCGTAAGTCTAAGTCCATTAAAATACGATAAATTTCAAATAAAAGCTTATTATTTTTGTGAGCATCTTTGACCATTTAGCTTCAGAAGGTCGTTGGTCTCTCCCCGGGTATAATTGTAAACGGATTGTGTGCTACACTAAAACATTAAAAACTGGCAGCCACCATATAGCTGACAATTTTTTCAGTGTGGCGTAAATCAATTTTCAAAATTCGATCTAATCTAAGGTTGCAGGTATATACATTGTTACATTGTATTCCGAATTACAGTTGAACCAAGGGAAATATTTGTAAAAGACAGAACTCGGATTATAGTTTAGGTAAATAACCAAAGATATATGCTATATGCCATTATATAATAATAATAGACCAATACCAATGTGCAGAGATATATATATATATATATATATATATATATATATATATATATATTATATATATATATATATATATATATATATATATATATATATATATATATCCTAGGACATTTACAGACTTGAAGATCATACAATTGCATATAAATTAAGATAGCATGTCTGTTAAGCAAATAAATGCGAAATTAAGGTGTTAAGGTACGTGTATCGTTGTAAGTTTATTCACAGAAAAATCTCTGGGCAACTAATATATCAGTAAATTCATCATATATAGACATGGACCTGGGACCATGATATAGAATTCAAAACACAATTGAAGCAGCAAAAGTCATGAGCTGTTAAAGGTGTAAAACGTATATTAAAATATAAGACATATAACACTACTCGTATCATGCATATGTTAAATAATCAGACAGATTATAATGCAGAGTTTAAAGCAATATGAGCTGTCGAAAATGAACAATTTTACATGACCATTGTTTGTAGTATTTTTCTTTCATTTATATTCCAAATAGATCATCTGGTGGTTAGACTACCAAACGAATGTGTAAAATTACAACAATATTGCAAAACGTAACCCGTAATATCCGTTATTGTTTGTCCGCCATTACATTGAGAATTGGAAATTAACTTTCGGTAATTGTCCTATAAATACGTGCTGTTTGTGGTTAATATACATTCTATTCTTATAACCCTTTGCGTTTATTTTGCGTTTACATCATCATTTCATACCTAAATCATGCAATGTTGGTCTTTTTCGTCGTTTCAAAATGTGCCGGCTATATCGGGTGATCTTGACCCATTTTTAACTCGTCGCATCGCATTCTCGACTTTATCATTCTTGACACATGTGATCATGAACTGCCCAACTCTACCTGACAGGGCGGCACGATTTAAAAACATGAGGTACACATACTTTTCACAGTTATGTTGTTTTGATTTTGCCAATGTCAGCATTCAGGGTAACATTAAAGGTCGGAAAAAATTCTTTTAGTAACCTGATATATTTATTCATTTATTCATTCGATTTTCTTCAGTTATTTGAAATAGTGTTGAAAAGCATATATTTTTCATAATACATGTACTTTCCAAATCACGTCCAGTATTTTAAAAATAAATATAAAACACATAAAACTCGACCGCCTTTAACATAGTCCGAGCGCGTAAAGAACCGAGATCCCCTGACCGAATTACGAAGTACATTCGATATGGCAAAAGAGTTTATCTGAAAGGTCATTGCATACAGAAATACAGCTGGATTTTTAAGTTACGGCAAAACTTAAATTCTAATAAAACAAAAAAACTTCGAAAACAAGATCTTAAACAATGTTTCATTTGTTTGATAATGTATTTGAACACACATTTGATCATATTCTCGACTATATGTCAGGGGACAAAAATAATTATTGTGACAGCTTATATAGCTTTAATACATCCATGCACTAAAGAACGTTGCATTGGATTGTAGCTTGATACGGTAATTCCACCGGAACTATTTTTCCAAATGGACTTTTATTAATCCAAAATATTTGATACCCTTATTATGTCCAATTCATGACGCAATACTATGACAAACATATATATTATTATTTATATATATATATATACTGTGGTATATATATATATATATATATATAATATATATATATATATTTATATATATATATATATATATATATATATATATATATATATATATATATACTGTGGTAGGAACGTTGACAAAAGAATTTTGAATTTGCGCGCACAATTAATTAGATTATTAATTAATAATTGTTTAAAAATATACAAAATCACACACAATGTTCACGAACAGTTTGATGACACAGATAGAAACATATGTGTAGTTTTGCATATTTATCGTATGTGCCATTTGTGACCCTGTGGTATCTGACCAATGGGCGATACCAGGAAACTGATAACAGAAATGTATGCATTAAATTCTACTAGGCCTTACATTACAACAAAATGTTGACTGAAACATTATATAAAAAAGTATAGTTACCATCGCAACTGTAGATGCTGATATCATTTTCCCTGTATCCTTTCTTACACACACACATGTATCCACCAACAGTGTTTTCACAAGTAGTCGTTTTCAAGTCACATTTGTGTGTACCTTTGGTACATTCGTTGATATCTGTGAAAGTATATTCACAATACTGTGAAAATGACGAAATTGGATGCATTGAAGATATGGCGTTATGACAACAAAATGTATAAACAATGTTTTGTTTGCTGCAATACTAGGGAGAGTTCACAAATAATGTTGGCAAAACTTACCGTAAATTGGAATATTTTGGCTATTGTTTAATTCGGCCACATATTAAAATGGCCAAAATTAAACCACCCAAAATATGTACAAAATGTTTTTACTGGTACTTTAAAACGACAAATTAGTGTTAAATAGGTTAACGAAAATTTTTTGTTTTAAAAATAACACTGTGTGAACGTTAATCGTACTATTTGACGCATGAAGTCTAATTATTCTACTGGCACCTTTTAATATTTTGATATGATAAACACTTGGAATAATTGACACGACAAGACCGAGATCTTATAGTAGGTCAAAATTAAACATGAAATAAACACAAATGGCCTAAAATTCAACTGACCAAAAATAACCCTTCATTTTCTTACCAAACTGGCCAAAATTTAGCGACGCCAAAATATCCCAATTTACGATATGCTCAAATCCATTTCTATTAATGAAATATAGTATGATAAACTAACAAACTAACAAACAAACAACAACAAAAAACACATAAAAAGAGAAAAACAGCTATGTTTTTAAATTGGTCGTTTTGAAAACAGATTAACTAACAGCATACTGACTCTTACTTTTATACTTCTAGCATGTATCTTTACTTCTGATAAGTCAAAATCGGATCACGTGTCTAAAACAATCTTTGTGTCCTGAAACATTTATGTCACCCTCTATGGAGGAGCCCTCTGGTGACATAACGCCTCTCGTGTTGACAAATATGCATGTCAAACCAAAATAAGGGCAATAGTTGTATAATGACATGCCATTTATTCATATAACACGCACAATGAACTGACAAAATCATTCATCAATGCAGTATCGATATCTCTTTAATCATTATAAACAATTTACGTCCGAATACATAGGCAAGAAAGGGTGAATGTGAAAGAAAAGATTGTTTACATTGACATACCTTTTTTAAGTTGTTCAATTCTGTGTTCACAGATCAACGGACAAGATCATATATGGTATCGTAATATTTACAGTAACCAAATTTGTTGATATTATACTATAGTTCATCTGCGATAAATAAAGTTCAGATGAATGTTCTCTCTTGTAAATATGACACGTATCATCACTTTGTTGCAACCTGTTTTTTCATATTTGACACCTATTACTTCATGGTATTCATATTCCAGATAACCGGAAGCGATGATGCCCTACTTTGACTTTGAAATTGATTATTATTATTATGACAAACCGTGACTGAACTAAACAGCTCTTTAAAGGTTTATTGGCAAGAATTACCTGCACATTTCCTGCCTGGAGGTGTTCCAACGCTTTCAAATCCGTCATTACAGACACATGTTTGGACTAAACTCGTTTCATTTGCCTTACAGGAAGCATTTGGATCACAGTCATGCGTCCCTCGTGTACACGGATTGATCCCTGAAACCAGTAATATATGTAGTAATATGGAAAAATATGTCTTTGAGTTGACGAGGGACATTGATGAGGAATCCGTTGCGCTTTTTCATAATCTCTTAGAATGCAACATATCGTTACATTTTTACTTTTCAATCCCTCTAAAGGTATTCATTCATATTATCATATTTTGTCATCAATGCCGAATATAGTTTGTTTTAAAGTTTCCTTTTTGTGACTGGATCGTATCAATAATAATGTATAACACCAACCTAAGAAAACTCAAACTGGTTAGCGAAATTTCAGCAAATTTTGTGAAAATCTAAATACAAAAAGGAGATTAAAGTACATCACCTGACGACTTAATGTTTTAACAGGTTGAACGTCGCAGTCCTTCTATTTAGGATACTGAGAATCAAATCAGACAGGAGAGATACGACTTTTGATGAATTACATACAGTGTAAAGTTGACACCACGAACCATGTAATAAGATAATAACAAACTTTGAAGAATGTACTATTAGAGTTCGATTCCGGAAAACAATTTCCTTAACCTCTCCTTACTTTTGACAATCATTTTACCAAGGTACATATATCAAGATATTGAGAAAACTCATGATATTCCTCGTGATATTTTCCTTTTGATTTTGTTGTTCACACACCAGTACTTTGCTATTTATCCGACTTGATTGTACATTTAATATTGATATCATGCATTCTAAATCTGCACTGTTTCATCATTTCAGGACACTGGACAAGACACCTCCTGTGGGGATTCGAAAGTGACTGTGGACGGGCGTGGACAGTTCGGTGTTTACGTCT
This sequence comes from Atrina japonica, assembly GCA_030159075.1. Lineage (NCBI taxonomy): Eukaryota > Metazoa > Mollusca > Bivalvia > Pterioida > Pinnidae > Atrina > Atrina japonica. The sequence continues at coordinate 43,668 of BROG01000806.1, forward strand.
GACCCATATTTGACCAGTGTCCACTATAACGCTAAGATAAGAGTATGTACTGTATTACCGTTGTCTAAAGGGTTAAACTATATATAAATAATTTTATTTTGGCACTAATTTAGTCCTGAAAGGGGTACAATAAGATATCGTCAACAAGCAATATCAGATTGAGATAGAGATGTTTAACCTATTACCAACAATACTTAAAGAGGGATAAGTTATATTTAGAAAATAATTCATTTTTTTTCTCTATTTTGCTACTTGTACAATAAAACAATAAAGCCTACACAAGCATACGGAATATTATATTCCTATATTTTTGTAAAAGTGGGTCAGATCCACTGTGGATTTATGTACCAATACTAAGGTTGAGGTTATCAATTGCAATTAAAAAGTGCCAAAACTGGGTCTCTCAAGCAATGTTCACATACTATATAGGAATTTCAGAATTTTTATGCCTGTGCATGTCTCATTTTGGTTACTGTATATCACTCGAAGTAAAATAATAGGAAAAAATGTATTGAACGGTGTAACATTGCAATAGTGAAATTTGAAATTATTTTAATTTCAAGGTCAAAAGTTATATTACCGTTATATCCTGGTTATTTTTAGACCCCTATTTACTTGAAAGAAAATTCAATTCCCTTCGTTTTCAATATATCAGAGTTTCATTATTAATAAGTTAAACACTACGTGTCTTTATACTCACATTGGCATACTTTTCCATCACCTTCGAATCCTGATTTACAATGACATTTGTATGAACCGATGGTATTGCTACATATGCTATGAGGCCTGTGACACCTGTGAGTGTTCTCCGCACATTCATCAATATCTGATTGAAAATCATACGAATTAGTTTTTGTCAACAAAATATGAATACTGTTATAACAAATTTAGCACGTATATCATTTATTGTCATTTATCAGCCTCTTTTCACGATTAATTTGGAGGCAGTATAATCATTGATAAATATAATATACAACCACAGGAAGAAATCAGGCCTTTCAGTTTTAACTGAAAGGTATCTTTCAGTGCCCTTTCAGTGCCCTTTCAGTGCCCTTTCAGTGACCAGTCAGTTTACTGAATGGCAGGAACCTTGCAGTCACCATTCATTGATCTTTCAGTGATCATTCGATCATATTTCAATGGTCATTCAGTCACCTTTCAGTGACCATTCAGTCGCCGTTCAGTGACCATTCAGTCACCTTTCAGTGGACTTTCAGTCATATTTTAGTGACCATCCAGTCACGTGTCAGCGACCATTTAGTTGCCTTTCAGTATTTATTCAGTCGCCTTTTAGTGACCATTCAGTCATATTTCAGTGACCGTTCAGTCGCCTTTCTGTGACCATTCAATCATATTTCAGTGACCATTCGGTCGCCTTCCAGTGGTGTTTCAGTTACCTCTCAGTGATGCAATAAACATTTCACATGTTATTATCATTTAGCGAATTTATATTTTCATTTAGTATGAATAATGTTTCCTTATCACTGATATTCAAAGTTTTACAAACATTTATCCAATCAAAATAATGGAATTAAAATTTAAATTTTGCTGTTAACTGAATGGTAAATGACTGGATTGAGAAGGGCGGATTTCAGTGACAATTCTGTTACCATTCAGTCCCCATTCAGCCACCATTCAGTTGACTGAATGGTCTCATTTTATCCTGTGAAGCATGCAGACTTCTACGGGAGTTTGGGGTCTATAAATACGGTGTACTACAATGGCTTACGACTGTAAAGTAGCGTCGAATATATTTTGTATGTTTCATTCTGTTCCGTTTGTCGAAAAAAATGTGTTCTGATTCAGAATGTCAGAATTCAGTAATGAATTCAGACTTTTTCATGATATTGACATTGATTCTGGCACTTTCAAAGACATTTTATTTCAGTTCAACTGCGATAAAACATATAGATGCTTTATGATGAAGACGACAACAGTCGTCACTCCTCTCCGCCGTTGATATATGGCACATTTCTGTCCATGAAGGATGCGAACTATTGAGTTGAAGTTTGAAAATGTAAAGAGAGGGGGTAAAATGAAAATAGAAAATTTCTTTTAACACAGAATAAAACAGTTTGTAAACAATTGGAATTTTAAAGTCGATACAACGACATCCTTTATTTTCATTATTACATATTTACATATCTCTATTACTTGATTTTTTCAGGATAGGTTTGAGATTTCATCTATATTTCATAAAGATGGATGCGAGAGTAACTTCATGTTTTGTGAAGTAGAATTGGGGTCTATAAAAAAATTAATGATTCCGTTGTCCATAAACTCCCAGCCAGGAAATGTGACAATTTTAAACGGAAGTTGCATACTACTATGCCGAGGCGTAATAGAACGGAACAACTCTGAAATGTCCATCCGGATAACTACTGCAATATCAGCAGATTTGTATATGTGCTCTGGGCACCTTGTAGACCCTACAGACCACAACAGTCCGGTCGTAAATAAAATAAGAGAGCATACCCCCATAGACATTAGGGGTGAAAGGGTTATGTATCTGATATTTTATATATCATCAAGCATATTTTATTGTGCTGAAATTATCTAATCCTATAACAATGCGATTCATAATTAGATTATTCAAGAACAATGTAACCGGAAGTACTTTATAGACTATGTAAGACATATGTTATTACATGATCCAAGGTACAACTTACCTGTACAATTCCTGCCTTCCGGAGAACTCATATTTCTGTAACCTGTATTGCATTTGCAAGTGTAATGTACAGCCAATCTAAGACATTTTGCGTTTCTGTGACAATCGTCCCTCCCTCTCCTACAGTAATCGATAGCTGTAATAGTAAAGAATTGAAATGAATATCATAAAACCTAAAGTTATTGCGATTTATTTAAAATCTAAACGTCGCAAAAGCTCTAAAAAGAGGATACCTCACATTTTTTTTAACTGAAGCATTCACCTTTATTCAGAACTCTGTAATGCTTAATTGACAGCAAAGTTTTGTGAAAAATACACAAAAGTAAGGTGAACGGTCTAAAAAATGACATCGTTTATAGTTGTGCCTCGTAGATGCATTGCCAGCATCTTATATTCTTAAGCCAAGGGATAAAGTGACACATTGAACAATTGCCACAGAATATGTATATTGCTTTACACGAGCGGTTCTGCAAATGCAGTAATCGCTATGAAACTTTAATTAAACTATTTGAATCTTCATTATATATCCATGAGAGTCCATATTTCGACAGGCAAACCTGAACCATCCCTTCAAAACGTTCACCAAACAATTTCTGTCAAAATATATCGGTTTAGTAATAACATTATTAGTTGTAGCATATATCCTTGTTATCAGTTTATTTTGATATTTCACCACAAAAGTTCCACACAGAGATAGTTGTTCTCTGCCATTACTGGGTCTTTATTTCGATGATTACCCCCATTAAATGTTGAGTGCAAAATATAGACCAAACAGAACATATGACCTATATGCTAAACAGTCGAGCTTCGACTTAGTTGTTAGTGATATGATCTGTTTATATTGGTATTGAAGTTTACCAAATTAGGATAAGTGAATATACGTTTTGGCGCATGCTGGTAGTAAAACTTTAATTACTCATCTGGTTTCTGTGCATTCGCAAAGATATTATGTCTCAAGGTAGCAAAATAGTTTTACAATTATGTGTGTTTGCATACCTGATACTGTAGGAATAAAAGAAGTTTAAACAAAATAAGAAAGCCATCAAAATTAGGACCGCGACGAATATTAGACCCTCGACGATACCCTTCTTTCGTTTTCCATTTTGACTTTTAACATAAAGCCTATGGACCATTTTCGATGTTCCAGGACTACTTCATGTAATATTCATACGCACTTCTATCGATTGACATATCACGCAATATTTTATATTGCACTCATTTGTCTTGAATCAATCATGATATTTTCATTTATGACATTGATGACCATTTTATCATTGATAAGGATATACAGTTGAACCCAGATATACGGAAATTTATTAGGAAGGTGTTTTTTTTTTCTTTTTTTTTTTTTTTTTTTTTTTTTTTTTTTTTTTTTTTTGGTTTTCAAAATAACCTTATAATTATGGTAATAATGAAATATGGCATGGAATCTAAATCATTTAAATAACGCGTGAGATAAATGCTCCAGGGTTCACTATAAGGGGTAAGGCTGTATAATAAAATGTTATTGACTATATATTATGACGTATTCACTCCATCCGTAATGACGCGTCAAGAAAACGGGCGTAAATTTTCAATATTTACATCCATTAACTATTCTTATAACATTGTATGAGGGAAAAGAATGCATTGTTATAGCCTGACAGTAACCCACTCACGTGTACAATGTGTCCCGACACCCTCATAGTGTTGGTTGCAGTGGCAAGTAAAACTTCCAACAGTATTTGTACATTTGGCATTTCTGTCACAATTATGCGTTCTCGCCTTGCATTCATTGACGTCTGCAATGATCATTTTCAAAGTTTAGTCACAGAGGAAACAATGTAAAACAATGTAAAACAGCATGTACATCGATCGACTGAATAATGAATGGATAGATAGATAGATAGATAGATAAATAGATAAATAGATAGATAGATAGATAGATAGATCGATAGATAGATAGATAGATAGATAGATAGATAGATAGAAAAATAGATAGATAGATAGATAGATAGATAAATAGATAGATAGATAGATAGATAGATAGATAGATAGATAGATAGATAGATAGATAGACAGACAGATAGACAGACAGAAAGACAGACAAACAAACAGACCGACTGACAGTCAGATGGATGATGGATGGATTGATCGATCGATAGAAAGATAGATAGATAGATAGATAGACAGACAAACAGACTGACAAAACTATTAAAAAATAATTATGTTATGCTACCTTCACACGTGATTCCATCACCACTATAACCGTCTTTACAAGTACATTTCCAAAACGGAGTCAGATCAGTGCATGTGGCTCTGGTTTTGTGACAATTGTCCGATTTTTCAACACACTCGTTTATATCTATAAAAGGAGTATTTTGTTTTATTACACCTTCCATGAGTAGAAATTAAAAGTTTTGTATACATGTACATCAATAATGCATATGTTTGTTTTATGTGGTACTTAAAGCCACACTAAAATATTTCAATCTCTGATATGATGACTGTCAGTTTTTTAATGCTGGACGCGACAACCAGGTTGCAATTTACCTAGAACTTCCACATTTCTACTGACAAACTCTGTCACAGGATCAACTTAAGTTCCGAAGGGACGCGAACCTGAGGTGAGAGACTTCATGATTCAAAGTGCAATGACTCTAACCACTCCGCCACTGATACTTCTGCTTGGCTGACATGGGCGACTGAGACTCTTCTTATATATATTTCAGCAAAATATACAAACAGCGAAATATATGCCCGAGCTACAACGTGAGCGTATTATGTCCATTTGACAAAGTTGGAAGATTAAACTAATTTTAACTTCTTAGACTGATATACACCAACACAAAAGAGATATAGATAGGGATAAAAAATACTGACAATTTTGAAAATTGCGTGTGGTGACGCCCAGTTTGTCAATTGTGTACTTGCCAGTGATTAATTCAGTAATTTGTATTTGCAAACTACATCTGTACCTGATAATGTTTCCTTATTTTGGAGAAATATAAGATATCTTATGTCTGTGTGTATCTCTTATTTGTTATTGTACATCACGTACGGGTAGTAAAAGTAGAAACATATTTTTGTGAATACAGCGTATTTTTGTGAATACAGCTAATGCCCTTTCAGCTAAATTCCCATATTTTTTAAAAACAATCCATTGGTGTATGAACATAACACATCATCTACTTTCTATGAAATTGTTATCGACCTTTGGTATAGCCGTAGTACGTCATGACAAAATTATTCAAGAAAAGTCAAAGATGACGTCAACAAATGGCAGTATATTATTTATTTTAAGGAAATTTGTTCTTACAGCTGACGGCACACTTTCTATATAAACGTCAAATTCAAGGTATTGAAGTAAAATAATGAATACTTCTGTTTATGTACCATCAATGTTAATACAATGACGAAGTCTTTCCGGGTAAGGTACGACTATCATGGATTCGTTTAAAGGTCAAAATTCCGTTTAACCACTTTATCTTTAGAACAAACACGCACTTATCAAATTGGAGCTCAACTGATGAAGTCTTATTGACAGAAACGATATCGTCTTGAGCATTATAACTTTGGTATTATGTTTATAATATATTTAAATAACTTTGTCGTTCTGTTTTTATAATCGTAGCCTACATTTGTTTTCTTACTTTACTTTTGTGAGCTATTTTAGAAGTTACAGTGAGTTCATTATATGTAATAGCGTTGGTTTAAGATCACATTTAGCTAACCGAAGCACTTAAAAATATAAAAATGCATTCAACAAGTCTAAGCAATGCAACTTTTATTTACTCTTCACCCCTAAATCAATGACTCAAATGTGCCTTCAGGGGTGAAATAATTAAGGCCAATTGATTGTCGTTTTTTTTCTAAATTTCACCAACATGATATATATATGTATAAGAAAATGCAGTTCATTATATTTCTAAAATGTTTTACATATAAAAGTAATAAAACGAATCTAATATAATTTTGTAAAAAATACCTTTAATTATCATGTATTTATCCAGCTCTACGATCTACTTAGTACGTAATACCTGGATATTTCGTCTTTGCTAATTTCTGCAATATTTACCCCGTAAATTCGTCCTAAATCGTAATATATGAAACTGTTGTCTTATTGATGACATTTATGTCTGTCTATTAATAATTTAGCTTGGGAATATCGCTTTCATCTTAAATCAACTTGATCAGATCTGAGGATGAAAGCGATTTCAAAAAACTGTACCTCGTAATCAATTGATATAAACACTTACTGTCACAGTGAAATCCGTCCCCTCGAAAGCCTGGTTTGCATTTGCATTTGTATCGACCATCGATATATTTTCCTTTAGCATGTTTACTGCACTTACATTCGTCATCGTCTTGAAAACATCAACAACACCATATTTTACATATCTTAAAAACCTTTTAATGACAACATTATATATATATATATATATATATATATAACATATATATATATAAATATATATATATATATATATATATATATATATATATATATATATATATATATATATATATATATATATATATAAATATATATATATATATATATATAATATATATAATATATATATATATATAGGTATAGGTATGTATCAAACTCAAGAGAATGTACTCATGCATACTTATCGCTATAATAGAGGGACGGAATAGGTTATTTCAAACACATCGGCACTCGTCTGGTTGTTTCAAGTCGAACATAACATATTTTCATACTAAATAATTTATTACTATCATTTGTTTCTGATCAGTTTTAGAGTCATCATTTGAAAATATTCTGTATTTTAAAGCATCCTAAAAACGTCGTAAATTCAGTTTTATTTGTTCTGTGTGCAACGATAATACAGTTGCATTGAATCATGGAAGGGACACAACTCAAATAAGGTGCCAGTCCCTCTGCGTAGCGCACGATGGAGGTAGTAGTAGCATTAAAAACCGAAGTCGGAAAAGAATACTCACACCCAACAAACTATGGACGGAAACAATAAAGCTATATTTAACTTAAAATCACATTCCGGTTAGTAATGTTCATATATCAACTTTTCTGTACGCACGTATTTTAAAAGTTTCAATTAATAAAGACGAAGGTAATGTATAGACAGATATTCTTAGACTTGATAGGCTTAATCTATAAAATTATACCATAATGCCTATTATAATTATGTGCTGAACATTTTAGCCCTGACATGGATACTGTACTATAGGCCTACAGATTTAGCAGACCCTCGAATATACTGTGATAATATGAATCGAAGGTATACTTATGTTTTTATATTATACGCAAGGATGATTGCAATGATTTTTAGATATTGCTATATTTCCCTTATTGTGACAGTCTTTTCACATTTTTTTTTGTCTCGAAGGGGCACCTGGAATCTACTTAATTTTATCATATGGAGACAAAGTTATATTCTAAAGTTTTCACCTGATACCCGTTAAACACGTCGCTGCACAAGTCGTATTAATCCTAAAAAATCAAATCTGCTTAGAATGCATCTCTTTATTACAAATATGTTGAATTATAACTGCAATTCGTCTCAAACAACTGGAATTTATAAATTTTAAAATGTGCACGTAGGCTTCTATAGGTTAATACATTTCAAGCACATGTCATGGATATATGTTTCAGAATCAAATCACAAGAATAAAAGGACCACAGATTGACAAAACCACAGTGGCACATATTTTTATGTTTAATCTTGTGTATACATCGTGTTCCCACCTTTTGATTTATCAGGGGTTTTACCAAAAAGATGTTCCTAACTTGTGGTAAAACCCCAGGTAAATAAAAAGGAGGAACATGATAATATTATCGGATATTGCTATGAATTAAAATTATATCCCCTTGTAAACGTTCTTGGTCTATTATCATAGATACCTAATTGCCTAAACAGCCTGTGTAAAAAATCCCTCATGGTTAGGTTAGGGTTCAATAAATTCTTTAGTTAGATCAGCACCTGGCACTGATAACATCATTTAAATTCTAAATTATTCAAAAGCTAAGATAGTCATCTTTTTAAAGTGGTTGCTCTTGTACGGATATGGCTATTCATTAAGATTCATTTACTTGGCCGTGTATTCTACCACTTTTCTTTATAGAAAATGTAATTCAAACTGGAACTCAATTGATGAAGTCTTATTGACAGAAACGATCGTTTTGAGCATTTTAACTTTGGTATTATGTTTATAATATTCATAACCACAAGGTCGTTTCCACTGTTGGTGGACCGTTTGAGTCCCCGATAATATACATAAACCCTGTACCTGGTATTTCGGTATCGGCAGATAATCTTATTGTAAAGTAATATTAGGCATCGATAACACCATTTATATATTTCAAATTATTCAAAAGCTAAGATAGTTATATTTTTATAGTGGTTGCTCTCGAACGGATATGGCTATACTTTAAAATTTATTATTTGATCTTGCATTATACCACTTTCCCTTTAGCAAATCTATTTAAAATTGGAGCTCAACTGATGAAGTCTTTTTGACAGAAACGGTCGTTTGAGCATTATAACTTTGTTATAATGTTTATAATATTTATTCATGTTTGCATACTCACCACACTCTTTGCATTTCTTACAGGTAAATTGACAACCGATCTGCATTACAGCGGTTTTGTTTTTACAAACATCAAAATGTGACTGCAAATATTGACAATAAGGAGACGTATCGTAATCATTTTGGATGAGTATCTTTGTCGGATCACTGCCAGATTTACACATTCGGGCACCTGCTTTATTGTCCAGAACGAGGGCGAAATTTTGAATGATGTTGCCGCATTTTCCCTCCTCACTGCATAGCGAAGTTAGTGATGTTGATCTTTTTGTTCGGCCAGTATCTACAAAACAATAATGAAATCAGCATTATTTGATTTATATCTATAAATCTCATTTATTTTCCATTTGTAAAATAGTAATAGAATACTCATAAGTTAAAGAATTACCAGAAATACAAGTTCACAGGAATATAGAAGTTTTACAAGACAATATGTTATAGATATATTTACTGTATCACAAAGTGATAGTAAACATAAATAATTTGGTACGTGTACATAGAATTTTCATATAACATAAATAATCATACATCTAAAACATAAATACTGACGCAGATTAGTGTTCAAAATTAATTGTAAAGTTATAAATGTCAATAGATAAAGAATCCTATCGAATATGATAATTCAGCAAGAGGTATCGGTTCGTGTCTTACACGCATAATTAAAAAATAAAATACCAATGTTAATTTTTTTTTTTTTTTTTGGTATTTACTATTTATGCTGTTTGGTAATTGTAGCAGTTTATTCGCACTAATTCGCACTATCTTAAATCATAATGATATGAACATTTAAGTATAAATGGTATTCATCTTCGATGTCATCATCGTTATATGATTGACATGTTAGATCACTTCTGTCTTGGCCAACATATAAACCCTTTCAAATCCATTTCATCGTGGCTACCTATTCTAAATCTAACAATTAATTTCTTAAATCTAAAATCAATGGTTTTACATAAATAATTTTGAATACCAGAAGTGATGTCAAAATGTTGATATAGATGTCCCCTGTTTCAGTTTCTTACAAAAGATATTGAGTTTTGTTTATTTTTACGAGTTGGTGGAACATGTTATGCTTTGTTGTTTATTGGGAACAAGTCAAAGCACATTTTGCAGTATGGGGTTAATAACACATTATATTGACGCAAAATTACACATGCATGTGCAGTTCAGCAACATAAACTCAACTTCAAGATTGAAATTTCCAAATCATACTTTTATTCGTATATTTTTTTTTTAAAAGACGAAAATATAGTAACAATTCGCTGAAAAATATAGGTCTACGAGACTTGTTGAAATATATGTTATTAAAGGTCAGTTCGGCGTCCTTTATGGATTTTAAGATATTTTAAATTTGCTTTAGAATGTTAGTTTTCAATTATTTTTTAACATTATACTCTTGTGATAGAATTGACATTAAAACCGATAGACTGGACTGTTTACAATTCTTGCGCACGATTGATATGCAAATGAGTTTTGGTCAAGTTTCTTTTACTGTGTATTAGTAAGATCTGTCTGTGAAGTTGAACATAGAAGTTGCGTCATTCCTCATTCACGTGATCTTAACTAATGAGAAACTCGCGGCAGTCTTTGACGTTGGGAAAACGTTTTACATCTACACGTATTGACCTAGAGATTTAAGGCTACTGATAGGAAGTATAGTCTAAGGGTATAATTCTGCCCTGTCGCAGAGAAATTTAATATCGATGAAACATGTTTATAAGCACAAAATTTTATAATAATATACTGATCTATGTAGTTTGTTGCATAATAAATAAGTCATCAGTACTCACGTTAGGCCAAATGTCTGACCTGATTTTCAGTTAATTTTTTGTAAAACCTAATTTTACCAAATTACCATAAAAAGTATTCAGAATACTGAGTGCATTATACTTCATTAAAACTTCCGATTGCCATCAACTCGTATCAGTACTTTCAGTACTTTAATTGTCTATAAAACGCCTTTCAATAATAAAATATATATTTTTCTACTATAACTTGTGTTGTTATAGCACTTTTAAGCGGTGCAGTTAGTTAATATTTACTAATAACCAACAGGGTGAATAATCTCAATAGCCGATCCCTCACCACTACTATAATGGTATGTTTGTACATGAATTTGCATCAGACCAGTTGTTGGTGGACAAAAGTTGGCGATTAAAGTAATTGGAGGGAAAGGAGTCCTTTATTGAAGTCTCGAACAATGTTGGGTTTCCTACCTTTGACATATTAATAAATGTAATTAAAACTGATGAGATTGAAGTAACGTACAAGTCTGATACGGTCTTGAGAGTCTGAACCCGATAGTGTCCAAACGTGATGTAGTTATGGTACAAACAGATTCAATAACTCGTGTAAGTTGATTATCATATTTATCTGACTCTTGTTAGTTTTTTTTTTTAATTTGAAAGACACTCGGTGAACTTTGTGTCTTTTAAATTTTGAAAATTAACTAACTCGAGTTGGATAAACATGATAATCAACTAACACTAGTTGACAGGGGATGCTTACTCCTCCATGGCACCTGATCCCACCTCTTGGTTTCCAGAGGTCCGTGTTTGTCCATTTTTACCAGATTTGTATCTATGCCCTGAATATTCTATTGATTTATAGCTTGGTATCTGATATTTTTTATATTGTTTAATATCTATGTATTACACGTGTCATGAAATATATAACATAATTCCTCTCTTATGTCTTCCACCCAGGTATCCCCTAAAGTCATGTTGATAGTATCTCCTTAATATACAATTTTGTGCTCGATTAAGGTTTAACCAATATTTTACTACTCTCATTTTTTACTCAGGTCTGATAATATTCTCAATCAGATTTCAAGATTTGTCACATTTGAGTAAAATATTTACGAAACTGTGGGCTTAAGTAATTCTTAAATTTTATGGTGCAGGACCCAAATGTCATGAAGGAGAGAGCCTGTTGGCCAGTTACAACCACCGTGAACCCACAGTTAAATCCAAATATAATAAGTGAGAAATAAACCCTCGTCACAATCATAACTATGCTTACGGTACTGTTACAGAATTTAGTTGAAAAGCAAACATACAAATTTCCGTGCAACTGTGTTTGTTTTGTATTGTAGTTTTTTTTATACAAGCTACCAGTTTAGAATGTAGAGGAACAGTGGAGAAAATGGACCACTGAAATGACAACATGTGACTGGAAATGAGAGAGGATGTTGTTTTTGTTGTTGTTTTACAATCTTCCAAATAATTGTAATTATATGGAGATGGAACGAGGTGAAGGACAGTAAATTTGGACCTGTTTTATAAACTGATGTCAATGCAGTGACGGGGAACAACGGTTTTCGATGTTTCGAAAGACCTACGACTTTCACTTGGTATACCGAGCGTAAAAATGATGACTAATTGATAATCGAAAATCTCAAAGTTGCAAATTCCAAACAGGATGGGATCAAGTGTCCGGAAAGAGTCGGATGGATAGATAGACAGATAGATAGATAGATAGATAGATAGATAGTTAGATATATAAATAGATAGATAGATAGACGGACGGACGGACGGACGGACAGACAGACAGACAGACAGACAGACAGACAGACAGACAGACAGATAGATAGATAGATAGATAGATAGATAGATAGATAGATAGATAGATAGATAGATAGATAGATATATAGATAGACAGACAGATAAATAGATAGATAGATCGATAGACAAATAAATAGATGGATAGATGTTATGTTTACAAACCTCTGATAGTTCGTTCATGTTCGTCTCGTCGTTTCCGTTCAACGTCCACTAGATAGTTCTTAAACAATCCAACTAGTGCCTGGCTCTCTGGCGACAATGACCGTTTGACATTTTCAGAGCTTGACAAACTTAATGTTGTCATACACAATACCGCCAAGGATACGACTATCTTCATATCGGAAGATGTAACGTACTACCCTGTATAAATAACAGCAATCTCAGTACAGTAGTTACAGTGCAATACATACAATATCATTATGACAGAAATTTATAGTGCAATGCATAAAATATAGTTATAACAGAAACTTGTTCCGAAGACCAGGCTCATGTCCTATTGAAATCCGTGTCTGTCAACTCGACGTCAGTCGGTTTAGGTCCTATTGAGATCCGTGTCAGTCAACTCGACGTCAGCCGGCTTAGCTCCTGTTAAGATCCGTGTCTGTCAACTTGAGGTGAGCCGACTCAGGTTCTGTTGAGATTTGCGTCTGTCAACTCGACGTGAGTCGCCTCAGGTCCTTTTGAAGTCCGTATCTGTCAACTCAAAGTCAGTTGGTTTAGGTCCTGTTGAGATCCGTGTCTGTCAACTCAACTTGAACCGGCTTAGGTCCTATTGAGATCCGTGTCTGTCAACTTGATGTGAGTCGGCTCAGGTCCTGTTGAGATCCGTGTCTGTCTACTCAACTTGAACCGGCTTAGGTCCTGTTGAGATCCGCGTCTGTCAACTCGACGTGAGTCGTCTCAGGTCCTCTTGTGATCCGTGTCTGTCCACTCGACGCAAGCCGGCTCAGGTCCTGTTGAGATCCGTGTCTTTTACTTCTACCTGAGTCGGTTCAGGTCCTGTTGAGATCCGTGTCTGTCAACTCGACGTGAGCCGGCTGAAGTCCGGTTGGGATCCCTGTTTGTTAACTTTACGTGAACCGGTGTCATATAGGAAACCTTCACCCAAAGAATATCTTCCTCCTGAGGGAAAGTTTTCTATATAGTATTCATTCCGTCTTCTCTTCATAGAAAATTTCCCCACCTGTCCGTTATAGGTTTGACTTTTTTTTGTCAGCTGTAGATATTTCATTTTTTAAAACTATAGTCCTATATTTAAATACATGCAATGCAAAAACAAACAGTGCAATTCACACATTTCTCTGTAGAGGATGAATTCTATATTAAATGTTTCTTTCAATAAACGCAATTAATTTTCTTTTAATTAGCTGATTATTCCTTTGCTGTTTTAATCTAAAACTCAGATTATTCGAATATAGATCAGCTCATTTACAGATATTTCGCCGCCATTCAAAGTCAAAATCTAAAAAATACCGACAATGCATGTTTGTTTGGCTTTGATTAATTTGCTCAGTATATCACATAGATTGTTTTACCAACATAATTTTCAGGTGTCTAGTATTTCAAATACACAATATAATACATTAAGTATTAAAATCAGAATATGCCTAACTATCTCTTATGAGTTTGAATAGAATAAGTGAGAAAGTATCTTATAAGACTTTCTCAAAATAAGTCAAAACGTCTTTTTTTAAATTCATATCGGCAAACATGTGTGATTTCCACTAAGCATATGTTTTCATATTATATTATATTTCGAAAAAATCAGTGGATTGATATATTAATACTTTCCGGATTGAGAAGGAAATTTTCTATGTAGAAACATTTCTGGGAAAATATTTTCTATGAAAGAGGGAACATTCTCTATATAGAAAAAACTTCCAAGGAGAAAATATTTTCTTTATAGTTTTCCCCCCGTCGGAGATTTTATGTGAAGAAAAGTTTCCGGGTGGAAGGTTTTCTATACAGAAAACTTTCCGGGAGCAAATTCTCTATGCGGAAGGTTTTCTATATAAAAAATCTCAGATACCAAAGTATCAATTTTTAGGATGTCCAGGATATAGATACAAATCTGGTAAAAATGGAAAAACACGGACCTCTGAAATCAAATGGTGAGATCAAGTCCATGGAGGAGTAAGCGTCCCCTGTCGACCGATCACACCCGCGGTGAGTCCACAGTCCAAATCCAAATGAAATACATGAGGAATGGATCCTCGTAACAACAATGTCTAAACAACCGCCATCGAACGGACAACTCAACATTTCACTTAGTGAAACAAAGTAATCGCAAACAAGACTAATATAACCGATCGTAAAATTTCCGGAACGTTGACATCGGTTTTCTATATCCCTGTGTCAATAATTTGTCAGTGAGTAGGTCACCTCTGTATATGAAATGTTCATATGTTGAACACGCCCTGGCATATCGGATAATTTGTGAAATATAAACTCCATATGTAGGTGATTGTGAGACCGGCACTTCGGAACAAGTTAATGCATCAATGATAAATTTATTATATTCCCATCTAACAAATCAAATATTACGTGTCATTTATACATCGTTCATTTATTTGACGAAAATATTTTCAAAAAAAAAAACTTTCTCACGGGAAAAGTAGTCTGTACAAGAAAACATATTTGTACTCTGTGTATATGTCATCAATTTTATGTAATATAGATTCAGAAAACCACCAATTGTTGATCCAGAAAGTCGGAACACACTCGCTGAAATCAACAGCATTACAACTCGGGAGTATTGGTAAATATATGACAATTATCCAACAGCGCGGGATATAAAAGTTATGGAGAGTATAATATCCAAAATCTGAAGCTTCCGTGCACATTGTTTTTATATTATTTCAAGCCAATGATATTATTATTAATAACGGGAGATAACCGTTGAATTATCTCGGGTGTCTGCAGTACTTCAATAAATTAACTTATTTTTACTGAAAAAAAATCTTTTAATTCTCGTGTAATAAAATAGATATCTAACAAAATTGCAGGAATTACATAGAAAAGAAAGATATAGAGTGCATCGTTTATTTACCAGTAATTCCAAATAAAATACTGCTTATCCTGAAATATGAGTTTGTATATTAATATGATTCAATCCATTGTTTTAATTGCATCCTTATTTGTATGATGAGTATGGTAACATTAGAAAAATTAATGTTTTACTTTTTTTTGTATTGAACTGTTTGAATTTATCTTGCAGTTGAAAAGAAAATTATTTGTAAAAAAAAAGATTCTATATATAATTATGTAGATTTAGAACCATTGGTAAATTCATTGAAAAGCTTGTTATATAGTTTGAAGGTGAATATATTGTCTAGGTTCAAAAAAGAATTCCATGCATTTTCATGCTTTGATATATATTGTATATTTTCTATACACAAATCAAATATATATTTTTATCCGTGCACTTTATTTAAGATAGTGTACAAGAAATCTGGTTTGTGATGACACACTTTTGTTCAAGACCTCCATCTAAGTGAGGTTCTGCCTTTAACATAGGTGTTAAGGATAAAATATTTGGAACACTTTTTATAAAAGAATAGATTAACCGTCAATGCTTATTTTAGGGTTTTTCCAAGAGATGCATTAAAATCAATATTCAATTTCATAGACAATGTCACAATTCTGTAAATTTGGATCAAGTTATCCAAAACAATTATCTCAAGACACTGATTACAAATTATAAAAAGGGTTCCTTTTTGTAAAACATTAAAGATAATAGATTTACCATCTCTGCTTCTTTTAGGCTTATTTGAAAGTGAGTTTTGTGATTAAGTCAAAGCAAATTTGAACTTAGAATGCTTAACTCATGTTAAACTGTAAACAATTTATAATCATATCAAATAATAAATGTCCATTACTTTCTGTAAACTAGCACCTTTCAGACACATAACTTATTTATTTTGATAATTATAAATATATGAAAGAAAGAGAAAGGGAACTTATTAATATGACTTTTTGACATCTATGGTATACAAATTATTTTGTGAATCAAGATAAGAAATATAAGTTTTTGCATGTGTATGAAAACAACCGATTTAATAATAAATTTACAAATAAAATATGTATACCTTTGTAATCATCCTTAATTTTATAATCTTTTTCACTGGGAGTTTTAAAAAAATATATATTTTTTTTTTGTAAAATCCCGGGCAAATCAAAACATTGAAAATTGTGGTAAGAAACGGGAAGAAAAAATACAGTATATTTTGGTATTGCATTTATGACTAATATATATAATTCAGATTTTGTTCATTAAATGATGCTTGCTCGCGGAACGCGTTACGTATTTACATAAATAAAATATCCATTGCAGATTATGTATGATCATTTCTTGATGATTGGAGGACGTTATAGGTCCGATTTCCATCCCACAACCTTCATAATCATCTCCACATTTAAAACCCCTAGTACCGAAATTTGGATGCATTTTATGTGCAACTTTGTAATGAAATCTTTCTATTAGCATGAATATTGTATGTTTAAAGACATTCGATTTTCAAACAATTTTTATGAACGGGATTTGAAACATTTTGAAACGCGTACATCGACATTTTTAATTTTGATTGACTTAAAAGTTCCTTAGCTGTGTATACCACAAATAATTTTTTATCTTTTCCACTTTAATTAGCTGTAAATGATGTACAACAACAAATAATAGCTTTAGACATGCATGAACATATTATTTTTCTATATATTTTGTGATAATAAGGTCAGGTACAGTATGATATTCGTATACAAATAATAAGGTTGAAATAATCAATTGCAATTGGAAAAGCGCCAAACTTGGATTTCTCAAGCAATTGTCTCAAAATATATAGGAATTTAAGAATTAATTTCATTGTGTACATCAGCATTTTTTTGTTTTTGTCGTTTTTTTAAATTTTTTTTTGTTTTGTTTTTTTTGGGGGGGTTATTGCATATCAGTCAAAGTGGTAAAAAAAGATTTTTATAAAAAATCGCAGCTAATGTCCCTCTAAGAGAGAGAGATGTGATTTAAATCTAATTTCAGTCATTTTTATCATTTAGTGTTCCCGTTATCAGTTGTCTTTGTATCCATAGAAACAAATGAAAAAATGAAAACGTATTCAAAATATCTGTGTGGATATATAAAAAATGTAAAATAGAGAAGTTAAAAACATGAACATTTTCTGATTTAAAAAAGACACCTTACCTGTTCGATGATAATACGTTATGTGAGAAATATTGCAACCCCGGAGCTTCAGCGCGTGGGAGATACGGAACAATATGTTGCATAGTCCGGCAAGGTTTCAGGTTTACTCTCACACGCGATCTAATCATTACATGATACCCGATCTTTTTTCAGATTTCAGAATTATTTTAATTATTGTTATTGTTATTGTTATTATTATTATTATTATTATTTGTTGTTAGTCTCTCTCTCTCTCTGTTTCTCTCTCTCTCTCTCTCTCTCTCTCTCTCTCTCTCTCTCTCTCTCTCTCTCTCTCTCTCTCTCTCTCTCTCTCTCTCTCTCTCTCTCTCTCTCTCTCTCTCTCTCTCTCTCTCTCTCTCTCTCTCTCTCTCTCTCTCTCTCTCTCTCTCTCTCTCTCTCTCTCTCTCTCAGCTTCTAATCAGCACAAGTTTTGAGACCCGCTGTAACCTAAGCTGGTTTTTGGAGGTTTGCCAGTATAATACGAACTAAGGATATGCCTTCAAAGCGAGCGCAGCTCCTTGTTTTACAAATGCGGGAAAAGCATTCATTGGGACTCTATTCATTACTACACGCCCCGCTCACTAATGACAACGGCTCTGACGTTTTTCAACCTCCGTCAACACTGTAGATACTATATGGCGACCAAACACTGAGATGAGCGGGCTTAACCCGATTCCAAATGATATATTAAACATCAAAATTGTAGTTATGAAATAAATCGATTTACGTTATAGAGAATTATAGGGGTGGATCCAGGGATTTTCAAAGTAATTTTGGGCTGACCCCCTTCTCACCGCCGTTCTGATTTATTTATTTAGATCTAGATCTATTTGACCCTTTCAAATGCCAATTAGTAGTCATCTTTGTTCGTTGACACCCTGTGAGAAATATTCATTTATATAGTAGTTTGCACCTCTCAGTTCTCTGGATTTTTTTCTATAAATGACTGGGAAATTAATAACAAAATTCTCCACATTTTCGCGCCTCGATCCGCTCGGCGACGATATTCGAGACTTGAGAGACTTGAATCCCTCCAAGCATGAGGCTTGTCGTCAGATAGTGTCTGGAAGCTTCTGAATTTTGTAATTTTTGTTTTTAAAAAGTACGTGTCTCCAAAGTCTCAAATGAAGATTGCTTCACAATTTATCTAACAATTTAAAAACTATGCCATGGGATACTTGTATTGAATAACAATCTATAAAAAAAAATACTATAATAGTGTCTACTCTCACCTCCGCCTCCTTGAACAAAGTCTCGATCCGCATCCCAAGGCACTGCCTTGTTGAAAAGCACGCCCTCCTTAGATAATAAAAAAAACCGCATTGTGTTTTTTTTTTCTTCCTAATTGCAGTAGATTTATGTATATATATATATATATATATATATATATATATATATATATATATATATATATATATATTAATTTATTTCTTTTTGTTATATAAATACCGGTTTTCTGATTATGAATTGAATTATCTCCCTTTACCTTTCCGATGGAATTTCCACGTGAAATACAAGATTTTTCAGCATAATGTGTGTTATTCAGGTATCTGAGCGGTTTTTTCTCATTGCGAGCTCGTTACCGGAAGGAAAAGGATATATGTATTTTAGATAGAGTATATTTTCCCACCCTCCCTCCCTACAATATCTTATTTATCTACACTTAAATAACACATGACTATACATGTTTATATATATATATATATACATGTATGTATACATATATATATATATATATATATATATATATATATATATATATATATATATATATATATATATATATATATATATATATATATATATAATGTTATATATATTTCATGTAAATCCCCAGGTCTAGATGAGGTTCGATTATCTATATTCGTGAAATAATGGTCTGCACTGCCATCGAACACAGGTTTCCTGGGCGGCTAACATTGTCGATGAAGGAGATTATGGGTAAAATTATGTTATGATAGAGTAGTTGTGTGTATTGTTTCAATACGATTGTTAAATAACAGTAGATGTATATCAATACTTTGGCATATGTATTTGCGAAAATATAACGAGCTACACATCCTATATTTGTGTTTTTGTTATTTATGATAAGAAAAGATGAAATTTATTTTCGGACTTAAAGGAGAATGTATATATATATATATATATATATATATATATATATATATATATATATATATATATATATATATATATATATATATATATTCAGCATGCGTTAAAACGGGTCTAGTTTAAAAAAAAAAAACAAAGCGCTTTAATGAATTAATTAAAAGCCTAAATGCATTTTTTTTCTTTTGGTATTATTATCTTAGTTCCGACATGGGTAGTATTTTGGTCAGTCATTGCTTTGTTGGTTTGTTTGTAAACGGGACCGAAGTCATCAAATCTACTCAAACAGTAAGCCTTCTCAAGCTCAATTAAATTTTCATGATTTTAGGGTAAACACTCGTAAAATTTATTCTGTAATTGGACATGTTTGTATATTGACGGAATACAACTAAAAATGATGATAAAATTATCGCTCATTTGAAGAAAACATCAGAAATAGTTAAAAATTGTTTGAGTATGTAGGCTACTCAAATTTTTAGTACCGTTCTCAACGTACACATGCCTATATCTATTAATTGTTGTCGGAAAATTAGATCTGCACTTCTGTACGAGTTAGACTACGCAAAACTTTGTTTATGTGTATGATAAAAATAAAAATGTTTCCTAATCACTCAAACCAAAATTTTTTACGAACGACCATATAGTCAAAATAATGAAATAAAAGCTCAGTTTCAGAATTGATTAAATTTGTTGACTTCTAGCCTAGATCATCGCCTATGAACTGCATTGTGAAAAATGTTTGACTTTCTTAAGCTAAAATTATTTGTATTTTAAAATGAACATGATCATATGGAATAAAAGTAACTTTATCCATTCTCTCGGGGTAGTGAGTTTCGCTGTTTCATGTGACCCAAGCACAATTCTTAACCATTCTTATTTCAATATTTTAAACCGACCTGCTGTTCGCGTGTATCATGTATCGATGTACGTCAGACTTGGAGTTTGACGGAGGTAATGGCGGATAATCACACCGCCAATCAGATTTAAATTTGCTCGATCTGCATAGCAACAACCGTTGCTTATGGTATCGTGGGAGAGTGAATCCGCTCTCACGGGAGCAACACCTGTCCGGCAAAATGACGTCACAGTTTAAATTTGACGTCGAACATTTAGAACATAAGCACTTCTGCAAAATATGACTATAAAAAGTCCCGAAAACGCTTGATTTGAATAGAGTAACTGGTAAAGCGTCCGGTTGACATGGTCCGTAGAATTTGTTTAGGCTCTACAATGTACAGCTTCTGACACAATCCTGTCACTTTTTTATTTTATGTACACATGTTATCTATGAGTACGCTTCGCGACAGACCTTAGGCCGTTCGAGCTGCGCTCTCTATTATAAAAGATGAGGCTTATGTAAAATGAACTGCACACACGCACACACACCATATCGGCTGAAATCTTGAAAAGCAACCAAAATCTCGACCGGAAACGGAAATACAACATTTTACTGGTAGTTAGCCCATCAGTCTACAGCTGCAGACAATTTACTAAAACGCAACATATGACGTCATTCTGCCTCGATGACGTGGATGCACTAAAGTATCCCAATCAGATACTACACTAAGAACAAAGTAGAAAGTTAGTGCCGTCTGGAATGAGACATACCGAGATAAGGTAAGGTTATAGAACAATAATCATGCTATATATAGATTCAAATTGCAAGTAAGCTACAGTGGCGCGCTAAACTTGATACAACTTTTTAATTATTCTCTAAAGCTTTATATTTCATCTAAAAACTTGTTACAAAGTCACCGTAGATTTATCGATACCCCATTCATTTTTAAAAGAACTGACCATTAATGTATAAAGTTTCTGTGTTTGTTTTGTTATAAATTTCTATTGTTTCGTTTTATGGATCTAAATCTATATAGTGGGCTATGAGTTTTGCATGATTTAAAGTTTTAAAATGTTTAAATCTAATATATTTTTGATATGTGTAAAATGGGAATCGTGACATACAGATTTAATTTCACGTTCAAGTTGCTAGATCTTGAAATTCTAAAGTTTGAACATTATGAGCAAATAAATCTACATGGTGAAACTACAGATGATTTACGTAATGATCCATAAAGGTATCGTACATAATCTATAAGAATTTTTTTTTTTTTAAAAAATACAACAACAAATTTAAGATATGTTATCATATATGTTTTTCAGATCCACCAAAACTAACAGAGTTAACTATTTATGTAAAGGACCCACTTGTTGGGTCCACCGTATTTTGTTTGTTATTGGTGTTTTACCAATACGCCAAATCGAACATTTTTTTTCAGTTTTATAGTGTCCGCGGCCAGGTTATACCTAGGATGGGTGAGGGGATCCGGTTACGATATACCCGGGAATAGAATACTGAACTTTCATAATTAAAGTGGCAAACTTTCCAACAAAATCAGCTGACGTTCCAGTATGGCTCAAACCCACCCTGACCAGATTCATGTTATAATCTAATGTATATAACATACATGTAAAGGTACATACATCGTAGATAAACACGTCATAATTGATGCATAGGCGTCGGAAGCAAATTGAAAGTGGGGGGCTAAACCAACTTAAAACACACACACGCCAGAAGTGGGGGGGCTAAACCAACTTACAACACACACACGCCAGAAACGTCTTGGGGGCTAAGCCCCAATTTTCAACACCTATGCCTAACTTTGCCAAAAAAGGGGGGGGGCTTGCCCCCCCCCCTAGCCCCCCGGCTCCGACGCCTATGTGATGCAAATAATTATACTGTCATTTGCTTACTTTTAAATTGAAGATAAATTCAAAAGTGAACACATGACTACTAAATGAAAATTACCTACACTCAAAATAGAAAAAAATAATGATGTAAAATGAAAATGCTTAATGTTCTATAATTTTATTGAATTTTCATATGCCAAATAAAAGTTTAAACTAAACTTATATTTTCTTCGTGACAATACTTTAAATAGAAATAAGTATCTTAAAGAATCTCTAATGATCAGAATATGAATATGTAACCCTTATCCGTGGAGTGGGAACAATGTACATAGATGTACTTGTATGTCGCGAGCAGCTGTAATGTAATGTTGGTCGATACCCTGGGAGATAAAGGTATAATAGGTGATTGGTGCATGCGTGTGGGGTTACGCTTGTGAAGCCAGTCCTGTGAAAGTGTAACTCATTTTAACTGATCTTTCGTTTTTATTCAATACATTTTTTCACGGACGATTTATATTTTATCGCTGTCATCAAGGCTCAATGGTCAACTAAAATTTGCCCATCAAATCCGAACTGAAAAAGTGAGTAATTCGCATCCCGAGATACGATTCCATATTTGAAACTAGATAGGGTATGTTATAGCATCACTTACATCTGGAAACTATCGACTTGGAACACGATTTTTAAAAACTTTTGATCGGTGGTTTACGCCACAGAATTTTATGGTCGCAGCCAGTTGTTTTTAATGATGGAGAAGAGACTCCGACTGCAATGTCACCGGTCTTTCAAAAAAAGAAAAAAAAAGAAAAGAAAAATAATAATAATAATCATAATAATAATCATAATAATCATAATAAATTTTAAAAAAATATGAAAATAAGCCAAGCAAACTTTCTCATGAAAATAAGGTTAGGTTCCAACGGCACACGAACTTGTGCGTTGACAGAAAGTAAAAACCTTCTTTGTTCAAAGCGCGATGTTCTTCAACACACGATAACTGTCCGAACTCGCTATGTAAATATTACATAGTTGCTCATAATGGGATTCGACGTGACAATATTCTTTTTGTTTACATTGTACAAGTATTATTTCCTGCTGTATCAAACCTTTTATTTCTCTAATACATACCATCTCGCCATCTCATTTTTGGAGTACAAGGCGTCTTCCAGCTGCCTATTTTATCGGCAAGTGCGCATCTTTTCTCTCACCTTACTTTATTTACGTAGTCGCAATCCATCTTACCTTACCGATCAATTATAATAATAATCGGACGCTCTCGGCAGTGGGAAATGTGACGTAGGTATGCAGCGTTTCAGAAAATAAGCAGATCATTTGTTGTTATTTGTTGTTTAACGTCCAACTCACGGTCTTACGGCCGTGCCGACACCCACTGTGACACGGGACCTCTGATCTGAAGGAAACAAATCATTTAAACAATAAATAACATATTCTGTTGTCTACTTTGACATTAACAGAAAAATCCCAATTTATTTAGTAGAAACGAAGAAATATTGTGAATAATTGCCCATATGCTTTTTTTTATCTTTACACCCTCCCCACCCCCCACAGACACAAACCCCAAATAAGCGAAATATAAATTTGCAAGATAAAAATCAACAAGCAATAATAAATTTGCAATTTAGTTTAAAGTATATATCAAATATGTTTACATTGAATAGGAAAAAATCAGTGAGTCGAGTCTAGCTTCTTTACCTCGTGACAGCGTAGCGTGTCGCTGATAAGAATTCTTAAATTAAAATCAGTTACCTTCTATAACGTCACCAGACCAACAGAATGTTAATTTAATGTGAAGACTGCTTTTAAGTAAGTATCAATACATATTATTTGCCATGTATTTGGGAAGAAATGGTCAGTTTCTTATTTAGTATTGACCGCAGAAATGATTTGTTGTCGATATAAAAAAATGAGAGGTGGACACACTTTTCTTATATGTCAGATTTTCTTTCCCGTTTGACTAAAATTGTTATGATATTGATGTCTACAAGACTTCGGGTGATATCGATTGTGATCAGCATCCATCTACATTTTTTCATGTATACTTTACGTTGTGGGACTTTTTGTAACTTAGCTATAGCTGAGCGTTTCGTGTACACATCTTGGATAAAGCCATTTTCCTAGATTGACCACGATTTTCATTTTTTATATACTTTAAAAGACATGTCACCATGTAAGTGGGATCTCCATCACCGCGCTTCGGATCATGACGTGAACGCACACTGAACCATGACATGAACGCGCTTTAATTGAACCATGACGTGACCGAGCTTTGAACCATGACATGACGGCACTTTGAACCATGACGTGACCACACTTTTAACCATAACATGGCCGCGCTTTAAATCATGACGTGACGGCACTTAGAACTATGCAGTGACCACACTTTAAACCATGACGTGACCGCTCTTTGAAACATGACGTGACCGCACTTCAAACCATGGTGTGACGGCACTTTGAATTATGAAGTGTCCGCGCTTTCAACCATGACGTGATCGTGCTTTCAATCATGACGTGACCGCACTTTCAACCATGACGTCCTTCGGCTCTAGTCAACGTGGGTTCGAGTCCCACTGAAACCTAAACTGATTTTGTGAGAAAGTTTGCCAGTTCACTTTCCCAGATCCATTGTTACGGGGTTCTTTTCTTCTACCATTAAAACTGGTCGACACCATGCATCTGGCAAATCGTTGAGTGTAGCGTAAAACACCGTTAAAACAAACAAAACTTTTTAGGTGGAATGCCACAAATTTTGACCGGTGTCATGAACTTTTTAATATACAGTCAGTGAGAGTTCGAATACGCACCATGGTCATATCTTTACGCGATATAGATGCAAGTTCAAAAGACTATAGGACGTCAATAGGTCTACTAAGGTAATTTGGTACATGCTTACAAGCACAAGGAGTTTATATTAGATTAAATCATTAAATCATAACAGGGGTGACAAGCTATTTGTCGATACAAAAGTTTTATATAGAGCTCCAATAATGCAGGGAGTCCTTGCACGGAATTGGCCTATCTGTACAACGACAGAATCCCTGCGTACCACTTCACTTGGTATAAAAATACACCTATACTGATGCCAAATTCAAAACGGTGTTCCTGCTAATTATATAAAGTCGGGGCCGATGAATTTCCAAATATCAACTTTATTTTATATGTAGATGTAACTTTGACTCTACAGTCTGCGTAATGTATTATGTTGAAAACCATCTTTCGCCTCTTTCTAAATATAGAACACGACACCCATTAAGTCAGATACCCAATATCTCAACAGGCGTAACGCGTGAACATGTGAATGATCTCTCACTTCATTGGGGTCAGTATATTGTACAGGTCAAACTATATAGCACTTCACCTGTAGGTGGGGGTTCCCAGTGCATGTGAAAAAGTCTTGACGCGACATTAAACAATTTACAAAAAAAATAAAATTACAACGTGATGTATTATGGCACTTACAACAATTACCTACTTTTAAAAAAGTCTATGAAATACCTATGAGAAGTGGTAAAGTGAAAATGAAGAAGTATCAATATATAATCGAAACTCCAGTCCATTAGAACACGACAAATTAGATGTGTAAATGGTCTCAACATGAAGAACAACTGCGAATCCCAAAAGGGGATAGGACCAGGTGTCCGGAAGGAGTCAGCATCCCCTTCTGGCATGCCACACCCGTCACAAGTTGCGAGTCCTAATCCTTTTATGAATGTTTCACAACTTTAAAACTCTGGAATATATTTTTTTTTTAAAAATGCACCCCAAACAATTTCTTGTAAAAACGATTAATTCTATTATCAATAGTTATATAGTTAACATGTATGAATACAAACGTAATAATTATTCCTATGAATCTAAATATCAACACATTATTTTCAAAATAAATGAAAACCTTCGACACTGATCTATAAAGATTTTGAAATTTCCATTTTCAAATGTTCTTCTCATTTTGAGCCCCACCATGGCGTTGTCCTGGACTCGCTAGGGGATGAGACGCATTGCTCTAGACCCTCTGCATTTATAAAAACATCCTGGATAGTATTTTACCCAAGAAGACAACTGATCACTGGGAACGTGAAACATACTGAAGATCCTTTAATTTTCGTTTTAAACATATTGTGGATCAATTACGTGACGCATCCCCGAAGATTTACCAGATTTTGCGTGTAACCCATTTATAATTCTATCAGTTACTTTCAGGTAAAATGTGTAATGAGCTGGAAATGCGATTTTAAACATATCTGCAAGCCCTCGAGCTTTCGTTCAATTATCTATCAATTTGAATGTTAAATTCTATTTATAGACTTGAAATACATATGCATGCGAACTACATTCTGTGGAAAGTTCGTCACGCTATATGTTTGGACTTATAAAATTACAAATGATTTAACATGGGAACCATCAAAGCGTGAAACATTCCGCTTGAAGTTAAAATATGCTCTATTTATTGTGTAGACTCCATAGCTTGATGGACATTTCCCCATGCAAGAGTCAGTATGTATGAATTTACTTTTGTTTACGTTTAGACATTTTTTATGGACGAAATGTACCGGAAATGTTCACAAGGTAATTGATTTTAACAGGATTAAGGTAATTTATTTCAAACACTGTTACTGTCTCTGATTGCACACACACACACACACACTATGTGTTAGAAGAGCAGTATTGCAGGGAATTATATATTTTAATGGTTTGGAAAAGTGACTTTTTGACAATATTGAATAGGTTGATGAATTTCAAACGAAAATTTTTTTCAAATGAATAGAAAAGAACTGAATATGTAAGATAGATAAATACTCTCGCAGTGTATACGTTTGGATTTGACGACTGTGTGTTTCTGTTAGACATAAGAAAAGAAAGGTATTGTGGCTGGAGAGATGGACAGAGGGAGGAATGTAGATAGTTTAAGTGTGGTATATTCAGGTTTTGACAAACGTATACTGTACCTGTGATAGACGACGCATGTATAAAGCGAGTTTAATGTTGCATAAGATTTATACAAGGTGAACACACAACATGTATTTGAGGCAATCAAATTAAGGTGGTCTACATTGTACTCTCTCTCTCTCTCTCTCTCTCTCTCTCTCTCTCTCTCTCTCTCTCTCTCTCTCTCTCTCTCAAGTCTTTCACCCTACCATAATCATTATTCTTACTCCCAAATTGTAACAAGAGTAATTATGTAAGAAGTCAACAGTGCGAGCGTATTTACTAAATATAATGCATGGAAAGCAACTTGTTGGAGAGCAGTATTTAATTTAGCATTTACAATGTTAATTTATATGTCGTGATAGTACGAACGCCGATTAGTATCAAAGAAAAAAATAAAATTATCTCGTAATTACGAGATAGTTATCTCGTTAGAACGAGAAAAGATCTCGTTATTACGAGATAATTATGTCGTAATAACGAGAAAATATCTCGTAATTACAAGATAATTATGTCGTTATTACGAGAAAAGATCTACTTATTTACTTTGATTTTTAATAGATGCATTCAGTTCTGGTTAGCACAACAATATTAGTCAGAGACCTACATGAAACCATTGGAATGAATCTTATTCTTGAACATTAGTGATTGATCATATAGCCTTGATTAATTTTACCTCAATATCTGAACAAATATTTCAATATCTCAAGATATTCTCAATTTATCATGTGTGTTTTATGTTTTCTTGAGTTAAAGAGAATTCAATTTACTCACTTATAACTATTAATTGGATATCTACATAGCCCTTATGTCAACCATCGTTGCCAATGAGCAAGACAAATTAAGTCATTATCAGTATAATAAAATTTCATGTTTTTGATTTCATATATATATATATATATATATATATATATATATATATATATATATATATATATATATATATATATATATATATATGCGCGATAATTAACTCGTAATTACGAGGAAAGATCTCATTATTACGAGACATTTTTATTTCTTTGATACTAATCGTCTTTCATATGATAGCCCTGCTACGTGTACGTAAACCTTATAAAAGTACCAGCTCGAACTATTGTACGTGATAATTGTTAAGCTGTGTTACATGTAGCATCCAATGTCTTTTTAGAACTAATTATAGACGTAGGAACCGTGGAAGGGATGCAGGGGGGCCTCACCCCACTTTTTCATATTCAATTCTTTTATGTTATCATCACGCCTGGAATTTAGAAAAAGGCTTTCTAGAGCTCTTACATTCATCATTATGATCTCCCTGCCCTCTGATTTGAAATCCTAGATCCACCCTGACTTTGTCTGTATATTTTGGATTTGATGGATTTGATTTGCCCTATATATCGGTGAAGATATTTTCGTTTGCGTTTTCTCAGCATGTATGAATATAAATGTATATGTAAACAAAATTTGCATTGAATCAAAATGTATACGATTTTCCCTTGTCTTATTATCACCTAAATTTAATCATCAATGATATCCAGTTTTTTAGACATATTTAACGTACCATTTGTACGTGTATGGCGTCTTGTCAACCCCCCCCCCCAAAAAAAAAAAAGAACAGAAAGAAAGAAAAAGAAAAAGCTTTGGGGCGCCCCCTGATAAGTCTGTCAATTTTATAAAATATTTGGCCGGAATGAAAACGAGTCGCAATGTGATAATTAACTCTGCCCTTTTAAAATTGAACAATTCTGGAAAACATACCCAGTTAAGCCACGGGAAAACAATATTTTTGTATAATTTTATGTCACTAGCCTAAGAAACAAACAGAAAACCATAAAAAAATACCTTAAGAAAATTTTCTAGACCCGCCACTGTTGTGTATATTTATTGCATAATCAAAATGCACATGGAAATATTTTTTTTTACCGGCAAAACATTTTTTTTTTAAATTGCCCCCCCCCCCCCTACTTTTGGTTTGCTTCCTACGCCACTGCTAATGATAATCATTCATTTTTAAAAATGTGTTGACATAATGATCCGGGTCTAAGCTATATTTTCTTGCTATGGTTATGCTTTTAATACATGTGTGTATGGTTTATTTCATTTCGTCGCCGATGGCTCCTAAATATTGTAGGCATGCAAGTACAATGAATATCTAACTATCAATAGAGTAATAATGAGAAATCAAAACTCGAAACAGCTTGCCTACCAATTGATAATGTAACATCTTGTAATATAGTGACAACTTGTGACTTCTTGTTAACGTTCCGAGTGTATGTGACAACTTGTGACTTCTGGCTAAACGTTCAGAGTGAATATTACAATTTACATAGAAAAGGTAAGGGATTCGGTTCACTCTTCAACAGCCTAGGGTCGTATGCAAGCTTATACATTGTTTATATATATATATATATATATATATATATATATATATATATATATATATATATATATATATATATATATATATATATATATATATGTGTGTGTGTGTGTGTGTGTGTGTGTGTGTGTGTATAAACTTTAAATATATTTGTATCTTTGCATGTATACATACTTTTGTATGTATGTATGTATGTATGTATGTATGGCAACATCCAGCTGACTTCTAGCTAATGTTCAGTGTGTATGTTACAACTAGTGACTTTAAGCTAACGTTAAGAGTGTATGTGACAATTTGTGACCTCTAGCTAACGTTTAGCGTGTATGTGACAATCATTGACTTCTATCGATCGTTCAGAGTTTATATGACAACTTGTGACTTCTAGCTTTCGTTTAGAGTGTATACGACAACTTTTGACTTTTACCTGACGTACATGGTATATACGACAACCTGTGACTTCTAGCTAAGGTTATAAGTGTATGTGACAATTTGTTACCTTTAGCTAACGTTCAAAGTGTGTGTGGCAACTTATGACTTTTAGGTAACGTTCATAGTGTATACAACTTGTGACTTCTAACAAACGTTCAGAGTGTATACGACAACTTGTTACTTCTAGCTAACGTTCAGAGTTCATACGACAACTTGTGGCTTCTAGCTAACGTTCAGAGTGTATGTAACAACTTGTGACTCGTATGCAAGCATATACAGTGTATATGTATCAACTTTATGTATATTTCAAATTGTATCCTTGCATGTATACATATTTTTGTATGTATGTATGTGTCACGATCTAGATTTTGGGTTTTGGAAATTACTCTCGCCGATTCACATACCCATAGGACAAAACAAGAAATAATTGACAAATTAACAATTTATTTACAAGTTCAAATAAATTTCAAAATAACAAAAAGAAAAATAAATCAAAACAATGATACACTCACATACAGCACACATACATACACAATATGCACACTATACACAGTTAAATTAGACAAAATGTCTATACCACACTGATAAACGCTAAATTAATCAAAATGTTTATACAACACTGCTAAACACAATTAACGATGACAATACATAACCAAGTACTCTAAAGTCACTCAGTATGAACCCTAATTGTATCTTCGTGTTTTTTTTTTATCGTAACCGTGCAAACGCGATATCTATAGCTATAGTTTGGTGTTCACTGATGTAATTATGTTGTATTTAGTAGCTCCATTTGCTTTAAAACAGTCTCTTGAGTTTGCATATAAGAATGTTGTTATATAAATCTACTGCTGTTATAGTTGAAGTATTTGCGTTGTATACTAGTAGTCAAAACCACTGCAACACACTTTCTATAACACCAGTGGTCACTGTTGGTTGTCACAATTGCACATCTCTATATGTTCTATCCACACAGGAATACATCTCTCTATATTCTATCCACACAGGTATATACCACACAGATGCCACACAAAGTTAACTTTCTTCGGACGAAGGACACACCTTCCCATGCATACTTCCAAACACCAACTAACCGTATTACATGAATTATTAAACCGGTTTAACAACAGTGACTAGGTAACTGTTTAGCCAAAAAAAGCGACAGTACAACAGTTAAGGTGCTCTAATGATGCAATAAAATATAATGCAAAAGTAAAATGCGCAAAAGATGCTAGAAACTAGAAAAATATATTGTAACAATGTTTTACAAAATTAGAGAAACAACTACAATGTATGTACAATTTGACATTGTGACAGTATGTATGTATGTATGTATGTATGTATGTATTTATGTATGTATGGCAAATCCTACCTGACTTCTAGCTAATGTTCAGTGTGTATGCTACAACTAGTGACTTTTAGATAACGTTAAGAGTGTATGTGACAATTTGTGACGACCTCTAGCTAACGTTTAATGTGTATGTGACAATTATTGACTTCTATCTATCGTTCAGAGTTTATATGACAATTTGTGACTTCCAACTAACGTTCAGTGGGTATATGACCACTTTCTAGCTTTCCACTTCTAGCTTTTGTTCAGAGTGTATGTGGCAAGTTGTGACTTTTAGCTATCGTTCAAAGTGTATGTACCAATTTGTGACTTATAACTAAAGTTCAGAGGGTATGTGACCACTTGTAACTTCTAGCTTTCGTTTAGAGCGTATGTGACAAGTTGTGACTACTAGCTATAGTTCAGAGTGTATGAAACAACTTGTGACTTTTAACTATCGTTCAAAGTGTATGTACCAATTTGTGACTTATAACTAAAGTTCAAAGTGTATACGACAACTCGTGACACCCTAGCTAACGTTCAAAGTGTATACGACAACTTGTGACTTCTAGCTAACGTTCAGAGTCTATACGACAACTTGTGACTTTCGGAGTATATGTAACAAGATGTGACGTCTAGCTAACGTTAGCGTGTATGTGACAACTTGTGACTTCTAGCAATCGTTCAGAGTGTATGTGACAACTTCTGACTTCTAGCTATCGTTCAGAGTGTAATTAACTACTTGTGACTTCTAGCTATTGTTCAGAGTGTATGTGACAACTTCTGACATTTGGCTAACGCTCAGAGTGTATGTGACAACTTCTGACTTTTAGCTAACGTTCATTGTGTATGTGGCATCTTGTGACTTCTACCTAACGTTCAGAGTCTATACAGCAACTTATGACTCACTTTTAGCTAACGTTCAGAGTGTGAATGTGACAACTTCTAACTTCTAGCTAACGTTCAGAGTGTGAATGTGACAACTTCTAACTTCTAGCTAACGTTCAGAGTGTATGTTCCATCATGTGACTTCTAGCTATTGTTCAGGGTGTATGCAACTTGTGACTTCTAGCTAACGTTCAGAGTGTATGTGACAACGTCTAACTTCTAGCTAACGTTCAAAGTGTATACGGCTACGTCTGACTTCTAGCTATCCGTTCAGCGTGTATACGGCAACTTGTGACTTTTAACTAATGTTCAGAGTGTGACATCTTATGACTCCTAGGTATCGTTCAGTGTATGTTAAAACATGTGACTTTTAGCTATCGTTCAGAGTGTATGTAACAGGTTGTGATTTCTAGCTATCGTTCATAGTGTATGTAACAACTTATGACTTTTAAATAACGTTCAAAGTATATGACACAACTTCTAGCTTTCGTCCAGAATGCATGTGACAACATGTGACTTCTAAATCTAGCCCATGATCAGAGTGTATGTAACAACTTCTGACATTTTGCTAACGTTCAAAGTGTATGTGACAACTTGTGACTTCTAGCAACCGTTCAGTGTGTATGTAATAAATAACATGTCACTTCTTGCTACCGTTCAGTGTGTATGTAATAACATGTCACTTCTAGCTAACGTTCAGTGTGTATGTAATAACATGTCACTTCTAGCTAACGTTCAGTGTGTATGTTATAAATAACATGTCACTTCTAGCTAACGTTCAGTGTGTATGTAATAACATGTCACTTCTAGCTAACGTTCAGTGTGTATGTAATAAATAACATGTCACTTCTTGCTAACGTTTAGAATGGAGATTACAATTTACATAGACAAGGTCAGGGATTCTATTCACTCTTCAACAGCTAGCGTCGAATGCAAGCATCTACATTGTATATGTATCGAATTTATGTATATTTATATGTATGTATATATATATGTATGTATGTATGTATGTATGTATGTATGTATGTACGTACGTACGTACGTACGTACGTACGTATGTACGTATGTATGTATGTATGTAAGTACAGGTATGTATGTTTGTTTGTTTGACTGGTTAAATTTTATTGACTCGAATTTATATATTCAGAAATGAAGACGTAAATGAACTACAGTCAATGTAACTTATTACATTTAGTTACATTAAATTTACATTAAATACGCGATTGCAATTGGGAATTTTTTCGTTTAAATGCCCCCTCTCACATGCCACATCCACAGTGCTAAGAATCATCGTTTTATACTGGACTGTTCACAGTAAGGTAAACAACTCCACGTGTATGGTTTGCATATTAAGTAAATCGCGTAATTAACAACAGACATATCCACGTTTAGAGTAAAATATCGTCTTCACCTATCATCATATATCATTTGTCTTGTCAATATTGATATCATTTTTTTTTTTACAATTTACTGTAATTCACAACTCAACAATACGACTGTTATCCTTTATTGAAATGAATCTTTAATATCTTTATAACGCTATACACGTATGTATTTTTTCAAAGTATACTTAGCGTACTGTATGTCCTTCAGACTTCATGATTACCATCATCTTGTATCATGTTGTTTATTTTACATATACTCAGCACATTTAGGGATGATATCCCATCGAATGTAAAAATGTGTAACCTTTGACCGGAGATTGTCTCTATACATCCCGCCTAGAATAAATTATAATAAGACATTATAATCATAGAATAATTGCATGCTTTTTTATCAATCGATACCAAACTCACTATCATACGTGTCAATTTAGCGTATAGTTGCACGAACAACATAATTTACAAGTTGTCACTGTACACACTTAAACAATATGAAAATCTCAGATGCTAAAGTATAAATCTTCAGGATGTCCAGGGGAGATGAGATACAAATCTGGTGATATTAGACAAACACGGACATCTGGAAATACAAAGATGGAACCAGGTGTATCCCCTGTTGATCCGTTACATCCACCGTGAGTCCAGAGTCATATGCAAAGGAAACCCAATTCAATTCCTTAGCTTTCTCCATGTTTACAACATTTACAGTATAAATGCTCAACAATATTAAGACAATGAATTACAACGTATAACTCAAGTCATGTCGCTTACTGACACATTCATTTCATTTCCTGTGAGACTTTATTGTAAGTGGTTCTTTTACAATATTTTGCCAAACCACTTATCTTTGGAGAAGTCGCCTTAACTACATTGATTAATCGAAGTGATGATAAAAAGAAATACTTAAGTACAAGTGGGTATATCATATAATGTTACCATGATAATGTTTATGTTACCTTTTATAATTGATGATGGTTATTTTGGGGATTCGATTTGCTGGGTTTTTTCCCAAGATTTAAGGGCATTCCTGAATGATGGGATAATGTGCAAGATGATTTGCAAATGACACGAGAGAGAGAGAGAGAGAGAGAGAGAGAGAGAGAGAGAGAGAGAGAGAGAGAGAGGACTAGGTTACACGTTTACTATTGGCGATGTACTTTGAAATTTTGTTTATATCTGTAACAGATATTTTATATTATAATAAACTAGTACCACAGAACAGATTGTAGTTGAAATAAGAAAACCTGTTGACCTGTGACAATAGAGTGTCCAAAGTCTGTGCTTGTACACAATACTGAAAATCAATACGCCTGTGACATCTGCCTACATTAGAACTGGAAAGTGATAATTTATATTTATCAAATCGGTAAAATTATGTATGTCACCAACTGATGAAACAGAAATAACAACTTCAGCAGTGTTTTGGGGGAAAACCGTGGCTAATAAAATACATATCTAGTAAAAAAGAAAAGCTGCGTCTAGTAATCTAGACGCATCAAAGGGAAGTTTATGTTCCTTTCCCTTATACATATGTCCCATGCCACAGCAGCCCGAAACCTTAAAGAACGCATATTGAATTGCTACATGTCCTTAGCACAGGTCAAAATTTGTAGTACATCTTGTTAGCAGATAAACCAATTAACAAAGAAACTTTTATTTGTGTCAGTAATTGATCACCTTACATTCTTTTTCCCTAGGTTTATTAAAACGTAATTGCACCTGTAAACCAATTAACAAAGAAACTTTTATATGTGACTTAAATTGTCCACCTTACATTCTTTTTCCCTAGGTTTATTACATATGTTTTATGAATACGTAATTACACCTGTAAGGTATCATGTATACATCTGACACATTGATTTCGACACTACTTAAGGCGATTTCTTACCTAATGTCGAGATTGATCTAAACTTGAGATAGAAAATACGTCCGTGTACTCTACGTACATGTATATTATATTTATTCGAAAGTTGACGATTGTTAGTTCTTAATGATACTGTTCTATGTAAACTTTGGGACTTATATTATTACTACCTGAAAATGCAAATACTGTTCCAATGACTGTCAGTTCTAGGAACAAAGCTGATAGCAAAATACAATAGGTTGGTATGTTTTTATTATTATTATTATTATTATTATTATTATTATTATTATTATTATTATTTTACATATTAATGTTAAGTTCTCAGACTTTCACTAAATATAAATATTTTGTACGTTTTACACTAACAGCGTTTATAGAGAATCTTAACCAAACAATAATAGTTTGTTAAGCCGTATCACAAGTTGTGTATTCTAGCGAAAAAATGAAACTGAAAATGATAAATAGAGTTATACAATTATTTTATTGAATTATGTATTAGAGACACTTTTACATCTAATTTCATAATTTTTATTTTTCATTTTGCACCATATTTGTTTCTGGTCATGAACGAATACTTTGCATTGGGTATGATATGTCCAAAATACAATTCAGACCCAGATTGGAAGATAAGGAGTGTTGAACAAATGTTACACTGTCTGGGGCAGGCAGGTTGGTTTCCTGTCTTTCGGATGAGACAGTAAAAACTGGAGGTCCCGTGTCACAGTAGGTGTCGGCACGTTAAAGAACCCTCACTGCTCAATGGCTGTAAGTGCCGAGCATAGGCCAAAATTTGAAGCTCTTCACCGGCATTTGGTGACGTCTTCATATGAGTGAAATATTCTTGAGTGGGACGTTAAACAACAAACAAACAAACAAATCAAACTGGTGTAGTTTTAAGTCGACTTCGAGCTGTGTGTTACAGGTAACATCACGATGTAATCATGTTTAACTCATTTAATTTAATTAATTTTAATGATTTACTTATATAACGAGGATTCCCTACAGTCCTAAGACTAGCCTATCGGTGGGTTTCCTTACAAGAAATGTTAAGTACAATATAAAGCATATTATATATAACGCATAATGTAGTAACGGAAAATTAAAGTTTTTTTTTCGCACAATGTGATATAATATTGATGTGTATCAACTGAATGTTCAGGTTACCGGGGCCAAAAGGTCATGATGATCTTTTGCCATCCTTTGTCTGTCGTCACTCGTCGTCCTTGTTAACGTTTCCACATTTTTAATTTCTTCTCGAGAATTCCAATTTTAATCACACTTGGCACCAAGTATCCCCATGTAAAGCTGTAATCAGTTTGTGAATGAAAAGGAGCAAGGGCCCACGGTGAATACAAAATGGGTCGAAAAGAACAAAATCTTGGAAATTCTTTAAATTTCCTCTCATGAGCCAATGGTTAGAAAACGTTCATTTTGTCAACATGCTGGCAAAATATAATTCATTTTGTTGTTAAAAAGTTTCCCTAAGTAAACCTCATAGAGATTAAAAGAGCCATCGAGTTCCTTGTATAAATTTCATAAACCTAATATGTGTACAGTATTAAAATCTCAGATACCAAAGTATAAATCTTTAGGATGTCCAGGATAAAGATACAAATCTGGTAAAAATGGACAAACACGGAACTCTGGAAATCAAGAGGTGGAAGCAGGTGCCATGGAGAAGTACGCATCTCCTGTTGACCGGTTACACCTGCCATGAGTCCACAGTCAAATCCAAATGAAATACGTCAGGGACGAATGTTTATTCATGCCATTTTCCTTAACCGCATTGTAGTCAATGTTACCATGTTAAAATCACCGTGTATTTGTAGAAAGATACTGTGCGTGTACATGGAATTTGTCATTTATTTTGTAAAAGTACACATTTAAATATACAACAACTACTACAAGTCCAAGTGAACCTATAAATTCATGTGAAAACAAATTCCGGCTAGATTGTTCAGAAATTTTAACTAGGTGGTGCATAAGGTATAGAAATTCATACCAGGATGTTACTTAAATACGTTTTAGGATATTAACCTCAGAAAAAGTTGACGTTTGACGCAAGTGTATTTTGTAAATAAAACTTTCTTCATTTGTAACCACCACTGTGATTTATTTTGGGGTTAAACTGAATTAAGGTATCATCAAATTATTTATCATCATTCCATCAAATTAACTTCATATTAAGCTTATGATGTCAATTACTTCATTATTGTCACCTCTCCAATTGAGAATCATTTAACGCTATTATTTAATTAATCGTACTGTACACGTACATGTTGTGGTCAATAATTTGCAGCCTTGAGTTGTTTCAACTGTACGTTAACCTACAGCTGTGCAAACGTGGTTTAACTTTTAGCTTCTGGAACCTTAAATGATTTACACGAACATAGACAGACACACATACACACAGACACAAATACGCACATCTACACAGAGACCGCTCACAGCACGCAAACGCGAACACACAGACACAAACTCATATGTACACGCACTTACACAGATACACACTCACACACACACACACCTCATATATAATATGAGGCGTATGTATCATAGATAGATGTAGACAACCTTTAATTGAACTATGTGGACAGTTTGCTTTTTGAAGTTTGTTACTTTTAATGTGATATTTATTCAGGTTACAAATTATACATGATAAGAAATGACATCTATTCTCTGGACACAAAATGAAGATTTATCATCAATACTTTTAAATAACGGATAGTACCTGATGTTATTATGTACCTTGTTCTGTTTTATTAGAAATATTATCTTTATAAACTAAAGAGCAACCTCTTATATCTCGTTAAGGCGACTATAATGTTGCGTAAAATGTACGATTATTATATTTGTTGGACCATATCAATGACAATGGGGTCGTATTGTTCACATTATATCAATGATTCCGTCGACTGATTCAATTAACGCTGTGGAGTGATGGCGATACGTACACCACACCGGAGTTAGAATTGAATTTATTCAATTTTTTCCTGGTTTATTGAGTGTCTTTATGCTTTACACATTTTAATCTATGAGAAAATAAAAATGAGAATATTGCCCTGTACTCATTTTGATAATGGGCAAATTATTTTCTTACGACGACCAAGGTCATGTAGATATGAAAAAAAAAACCATTTTGACCAAGGTATGCGGGACCATGTTAAAATACTATATAATATATATATATATATGACTTATTTTTTCATTTTTTTTTATCAATTGTAACTGTTGGAGCCTCTTTGATAAATGATAGAGTCGAGTGGCGAGAACATTGCGCTTTTGATAACGATGTTTTCTCGTGTAGTTAGTTTGGGCTAGAATCTCGCTCCAGGTTACGGTGATTATGTTAGGAAGGTTTTTTTCAGTTTTCATGCGGTGTATACGTTAATATTTTGGAACTGAATGATCACGCCACCGTTTAGCCGAAATATTGTTGGACACCATTAAATGAAACACAATTTCATAACAATTTGTTAAAATGATGATTAATCAATTTATTGTAATTTGTTGATGTATTTTGTGCGATGTAGAAGTATTCGTGATATCTGTTAATCGATGTCATTGATAAACACTATCGATATCGATAGTCGTTGTTCTACTGAAATGTTAATAGTCTATCTACCATTTCATTAAATTTGTGAATTGATAATATTAAGCATGACAGTTGAAATAGAATAATTTGTGTCTAATTTCTCTTCAGGTTCTCTGAAATATTTATGAGCAGTTCAAGGAGCTAATTCAACCAAATGATAAAATCCCCTCAGCAAAGAGTGCAATCAACCAGTACAAATCCAGAACCTAGATAATCAGAAAAAAGGTGAAAGATCAGGAAAAAGGAGAATATGTATAAATAACCACGTTATAGTCCGTACTGTCTATCAAATACTATTTAACCAATCACTGATGATACATCACCTATTACTGTAGTGATGAGAGGAAGGTCACACTAGTTATCTCAGGAAATATTTTTTGAAAATGGATGTGACTGTTGGTGATAAAATACCGGTGATATCGGATGTGCAAAGTAATGGATCGCCAACAGAAAACACTGCTATAAAAGACAAAGAAAATCTAAAAACACGGTCACGTTTCTGTAAAGTGGAAGTTGATTCGATCCCATTTAAGCTTTTCTATTTCTCCTTTTTCGGAGCAATAGGGTGTGTGTTCCCATTCTTTTCTCTGTACTTCAAACAGCTGGGGTTCGGCCCAAATCAGATTGGACTGTTAGGCGGTGTTCGGCCTTTGATTGGTTTCATTAGCGGACCAATATGGGGTTCAATTGCGGACAAATTCCGGATCCGAAAGCCTCTACTTATAGTTAGTACCGTGGGCTGGTTAGCCTTTATCATGGCGATTGGATTCGTCCCACCAGCTGAAACAAGCAATGATTATTGCCCTAAGGAAATTGTGAAAGTTTCGGAATACAATAATACATCATCTCAAAATACTACTTCTTACATTAAACCGGATTCTGAAGAAATGTCAAACCTTCTGAAGGATCGAGCATGGATGTTTGAAGCCGCTGATTTGGATAGAGTGTTCATAATTGTAATATCTCTTGTTATTCTTGGAGAAATTGTCCAGTCTCCGACATCTTCACTAGCTGATTCCGGATGTCTGGAACATTTGGGATCAGAAAACATGCATAAATACGGATATCAAAGAAGTTGGGGCTCGTTTGGTTTTGGACTTTTGTAAGTACATAAAATTTGTTTTAAGAAATGAGGGTATGACCTGCTTGAATGCATTCATATTTACCGATATATGTATTTTATGAATTAATGTGATATCAGGTTTGCTCATAAATTTGTCCTTTACTAATTATCACTTCATAATAAATCAAAATATTAATGTTGTCCTGTACTAATTCTTAATTTATAACAAATTAAAATAAGTAAATGACAAATTCTAGAGATGAAATACATTTCATGATATTATGACATCACAATATAATTTAATGACGTAGGCTGTAGAAAAGAAAATGCAGGGAATATTCCGACTGAATCAGTATCATTTATGTTGCTTAATCAGAGTCACTATAAATACATGTATCTCTAAATATTACTTTATATTTTTTCAATTTAAAGTTGTTTTACACCACACTTAACAATTTGTCATTTGTATAATGGCGGCTAATTTTTAGTGGTTGGGGAGAGAACCTGGTTACAATGTACCCGGGAAGATACCTCCGGTCTACCGGAAGTAAAATGGCCAACTTTTTAAAGAAATCAGTTTAGATAACAGTGGGACTCGAACCCTCGCTGACCTGAAATGAGGGATCTTATGATTTGAAGCGCGAGGACCCTGATATTGCTCTTTAGAAAACAAGATAACAAATTACTTGTATATTTTGATTTGACGTCTAGATCATGTCTAAATTACTGCTATAATTGTGTCTATATCACTGCTATGATTGTGTCTATATCACTGCTGTGATCGTGTCTATATCACTGCTATGATTGTGTCTATATCGCTGGTATGATTGTGTGTATATCACCACTGCTATGATTGTGACTACATCACTGCTATGATTGTGTCTATATCATTGCTATGATTGTGTCTATATCATTGCTATGATTGTGTCTATATCACTGCTCTCATTGTGTATATGTCACTGCTATGATCGTGTCTATATCACTGCTATGATCGTGTCTATATCACTGCTATGATTGTGTCTATATCACTGCTATGATTGTGTCTATATCATTGCTATGATCGTGTCTATATCACTGCTATGATCGTGTCTATATTATTGCTATGATTGTGTCTATATCATTGCTATGATTGTGTCTATATCACTGCTATGATTGTGTCTATATCATTGCTATGATTGTGTCTATATCATTGCTATGATTGTGTCTATATCATTACTGTGATTGTGTCTATATCACTGCTATGATTGTGTCTATATCATTGCTATGATTGTGTCTATATCACTGCTATGATTGTGTCTATATCATTGCTATGATCGTGTCTATATCACTGCTATGATCGTGTCTATATCACTGCTATGATTGTGTCTGTATCGCTGGAATGATTTTGTGTATATCACCACTGCTATTATTGTGACTACATCACTGCTATGATTGTGTCTATATCATTGCTATGATTCTGTCTATATCACTGCTATGATTGTGTCTATATCATTGCTATGATTGTGTCCATATCATTGCTATGATCATGTCTATATCACTGCTATGATTGTGTCTATATCACTGCTATGATTGTGTCTATGCCATTGCTCTGATCGTATCTATGCCATTGCTCTGATCGTGTCTATATCATTGCTATGATTGTGTCTATATCACTGCTATGATTGTGTCTATATTATTGCTATGATTGTGTCTATATCATTGCTATGATCGTGTCTATATCACTGCTATGATTGTGTCTATATTATTGCTATGATTGTGTCTATATCATTGCTATGATTGTGTCTATATCATTACTGTGATTGTGTCTATATCACTGCTATGATTGTGTCTATATCACTGCTATGATTGTGTCTATATCATTGCTATGATTGTGTCTATATCACTGCTATGATTGTGTCTATATCATTGCTATGATCGTGTCTATACCACTGCTATGATCGTGTCTATATCACTGCTATGATTGTGTCTATATTATTACTGTGATTGTGTCTATATCACTGCTATGAAATTTGGCCTGTCTCAATCAGTAGTGCGCTCGACTCTGGATAGTGAGGTCGTGAGTTCGAGTCCCGCCAGCGACAGG
Organism: Atrina japonica; assembly: GCA_030159075.1. Lineage (NCBI taxonomy): Eukaryota > Metazoa > Mollusca > Bivalvia > Pterioida > Pinnidae > Atrina > Atrina japonica. Next base: position 86,376 of record BROG01000806.1, read on the forward strand.
TTGGTTTCCTGTCTTTCCGATGAGACAGTAGAAACCGGAGGTCCCGAGTCACAGTAGGTGTCGGCACGTTAAAGAACCCTACTGCTCAATGGCCGTCCGAGCATAGGCCAAATTTTGAAGCCCTTCAAAGGCCTTTGATAACGTCTCCATATGAGTGAAATTTTCTTGAGTGGGACGTTAAACAACAATCAACAACAACAACATTGCTGTGATCGTGTCTATATCACTGCTATGACTGTGTCTGTATCACTGCTATGATTGTGTCTATATCACTGCTATGATTGTAACTACATCATTGCTGTGATCGTGTCTATCACTGCTATGATTGTGTCTATATCATTGCTATGATCGTGTCTATATCACTGCTATGATCGTGTCTATATTATTGCTATGATTGTGTCTATATCACTGCTATGATCGTGTCTATATTATTGTTATGATTGTGTCTATATCATTGCTATGATTGTGTCTATATCACTGCTATGATCGTGTCTATATTATTGTTATGATTGTGTCTATATCATTGCTATGATTGTGTCTATATCACTGCTATGATTGTGTCTATATCATTGCTATGATTGTGTCTATATCATTGCTATGATTGTGTCTATATCATTGCTATGATTGTGTCTATATCATTACTGTGATTGTGTCTATATCACTGCTATGATTGTGTCTATATCATTGCTATGATCGTGTCTATATCACTGCTATGATCGTGTCTATATCACTGCTATGATTGTGTCTATATCGCTGGAATGATTTTGTGTATATCACCACTGCTATTATTGTGACTACATCACTGCTATGATTGTGTCTATATCATTGCTATGATTCTGTCTATATCACTGCTATCATTGTGTTTATATCACTGCTATGATTGTGTCTATATCACTGCTATGATTGTGTCTATATCATTGCTATGATCGTGTCTATATCACTGCTATGATTATGTCTATATTATATGCTATATGATTGTGTCTATATTATTCATTGTGTCTATATGATCGTGTCTATATATCACTGCTATGATTGTGTCTATATTATTGCTATGATTGTGTCTATATCATTGCTATGATTGACTATATCATTGTCTATATCATTACTGTGATTGTGTCTATATCACTGCTATGATTGCTATGATCGTGTCTATATCACTGCTATGATTGTGTCTATATCATTGCTATGATTGTGTCTATATCACTGCTATGATTGTGTCTATATCATTGCTATGATCGTGTCTATACCACTGCTATGATCGTGTCTATATCACTGCTATGATTGTGTCTATATTGTTACTGTGATTGTGTCTATATCACTGCTATGATATTTGGCCTGTCTCAATCAGTAGTGCGCTCGACTCTGGATAGTGAGGTCGTGAGTTCGAGTCCCGCCAGCGACAGGTTGGTTTCCTGTCTTTCCGATGAGACAGTAGAAACCGGAGGTCCCGTGTCACAGTAGGTGTCGGCACGTTAAAGAACCCTTACTGCTCAATGGCCGTCCGAGCATAGGCCAAATTTTGAAGCCCTTCACAGGCGTTTGGTAACGTCTCCATATGAGTGAAATTTTCTTGAGTGGGACGTTAAACAACAATCAACAACAACAACATTGCTATGATTGTGTCTATATCACTTCTGTGATCGTGTGTATATCACTGCTATCATTGTGTCTATATCACTGCTATGATCGTGTCTATATCACTGCTATGATTGTGTCTATCACTGCTATGATTGTGTCTATATCACTGCTGTGATTTCTTTTTTTTATAATTCAAACCTTTCTATTATTGATTGGTATATAGCAAACAATATCATTTACAATTGCCCAAGTTTTGTAATTTATACGAGAAATAAGAAAGCCCCCTTTAATCTGTCACGTCTTTTTGTAAAATATACATATGTATAGACTTATGGAAAGCAAAGAGGAAATGATATACATATATCAGTGTTATATCATTTGTACAATTTAACAGTGACCTCGTTCTGATTATAATCGGCAACATTTGGTGTCTCCCCACATATTACAAAACTGATGTCACCGACGTGTACAGTAATACATGCATCTGCATTTTGTGCACAGTTATTCAATGAGTTAACACAGCGTGAATAACCAGGTTTAACATTTGATCGACCTTTTTCTAAATAGAAAGGTATCATTTAAGTCATGCGTGATCCTTTCTATCTTAAAATTTTCTGATATGTAAATGCACCATCAATAACACGATTTTCACGGTTTAAATGCCATGACTCTTGCACAGTTATAACTTCTAGATGTTTGCTTGTTTAATATTCATCATATATGTGTAATTCTACGCTACCTCTTTAAAGCGATATAAGCTGTCACGATGATTATTTTTGTCCCCTGACATATAGTCGAGAATATGACAAAATGTGTGTTCAAATACATTATGAAACACGTAAAACGTTGTAAAAGATCTTCTTTTCGAAGTTATTTGTTTTATTAGATTTCAAGTTTTCCAGTACCTTAAAAAGTCCAGCTGTATTTCCGTATGCAATGACCTTTCAGGTAAACTCTTTCGCCATATCAAATGTACTTCGTAATTCGGTCAGGGGATCTCGGTTGCAATTATACACATGCATTTGTTATTATAACCACCAGATGGTATCTTTGTAATAAATATGAGATAGAATATCACATAAAACGGGCATGTAATTTATTTTCACCCACGACAGCTCATATCGCTTTAAGGTTAATACTCTGGTGTCTGTATTTTTTTATATTAGCAAATTTTCTATCGGACCTCTTTAAGGTTAACACTTTTGTGTTTTTATATCGGCAAATTGGCAATGGATCTCCTAAAGATTTACACTTTTGTATCTGTACTTTTATATCTGTAATGTGTCAACGGGACTTCCTTAATGTTATCACATTGGTAGCTGTACTTTCATATAAATAAAAATATATAACCCACCATAAGAAAAATAGCATTTGGTGTATGACGTCAGACTGTAGCAATACTTTAGTTCCGTAAAAAGTATCAGTTAATACATAGCTTTGACTTGTCTTCATCTATCGGTGTTATTGATATTGTAAAGTAGCAATATGTTTTAATAAGTCTGTTTCATTCAATCAGTTTTGGGAAAATGTAGGAAAAAATTAGTTATCATTTATGTCGCAGATACCCATATTGGTACACACATTTTATTCTCTATAGATTGATTGCATTTTCTTTACGACGTATAATTTTGAACCATAGGGTATCGCTTGACTAGCCATACAAAGCAGTGGTATACGATCATGATTCAATGTTCTGATATTGAATTTTGTAAAGTGATCAAAGACACCCGGATTTTCTTTAGTAATTAATAACCTTCCAAAACACAGTGATATGTATTTATTTGTCAAATAAAACGGTGTATACATATTCAGACATTTGGTAATGTTGTCGCTTTCAATTTCACAGGACTGCTTACATAGTTAAATTAATGTAAATGTCACTTGAAGTCGTTAAGAAAGTTTTATTAACAGTTTTAAACACATTATGCACACCTGTAATTCATGTTCCTTTAGGTTGAAATTGTATACCTGATTTGCTTCAGGTAAGATATTAGTCCTTATACTGTAAAATAAAATCGATCAGTGGATATTTATTGTTACACCATGATTGAATAAAACGACGAAAATTTCAGTGGCAATAAATGTAATGTCTTTGGATATTTATATTTTCAGTTTTTCAAAAAATAAAACCCCTGTAGCAAAGTGCCGTTCTTACAACTTAATCATAATATAAATAAATAAATAAATAAACAATTGCATAGATATACATACAAGGTGACTATTGCACAAACACCTATCTCTGGAAAACGAAATGCCTTGGGTCTAAATTAAGATAAAATATCATCTTAAGACCAAGTATCTTTTATTAATATCTATGTACATATATAATTTTTTTCCTCCACAGTTCTCTAATAGTGGGTGGAGTGGTATCTACAACACGGCATATCGTAACAGTTTGTGGAATAGATATACAAATCAGCGAATATAAGATCGCTTTCTACGTGTTCGCAGGGTGTATGCTGTTAACATCTATTTCAGCATTACAATTTAAATTTTCTGTAAGTATTGTAGTGAAAACACAGAGAGAGAGAGAGAGAGAGAGAGAGAGAGAGAGAGAGAGAGAGAGAGAGAGAGAGAGAGAGAGAGAGAGATATACTTTATATCTTTATCCCTTCGCTTAGTGATACAAAATATCAAACAAGGAAATCATTTTTGGCTTCCGGTTCTTGTTTTCAGTTTTTAATTTCACCAATGCCTATACAGAAAAGTGATAATGTGATTGTTGTTTGCACTGTATTTATTATCTTTGAAAAAGAAAATGTCAAAGCATGATACTTGGACAATTCCCTTACTGTTTCAATATATGGGTACGTATGAAATCATATAGAAAAATACACAGGTACAATAGTTATGATAGGAAAATGTACACCGATATTAAGGATAAAGAACCTGTAAGATACACCTTATACAGGTCAATATTAGTGGAGGTATATGAACTTTTGCTGTTGCAGATGCGTACTGCCAATATCTTTAATCGTCTGAAAATTCCGTTACTTTCTCTTCAATTCCCGTGCACATAGCGGAAGAACAATTACTACCATTGCTAAATTTGTCAGGTCATAAATATTTTCGCACCTGTAACCGTCAGGTCAATAGTTTGGCATTCTACTATTAAACCACGACCAGCAATTCAAATACAAATTTGTCTATTTATCATTTTCATGATTTATTTACAGCAAAGATAATTAAGAATGTCAGTTTGCTATTTATTTTCTGTATCTTTTTTATCTAAAGAAACAAACAGAGGCTAAAGTAAATGGTAAGCCTGTTCCTGACATCCGGAAAGCCTTTAAACTTTTTGTTTCTGTTCACTACGGATCTTGGTTATTCACTGCATTCTTCATGGGCGTTTGCAATGGAGCAATTTGGAGTTTTCTATATTGGCATCTGGAAAATATAGGTAAAGCGACACGCATATTACAATATTTGTTAATGACATTCACAAAGTACATCAAGGAATCTAGTGTAGTGTTTTCTGATTGCTTTGTAGTATTGTCATTGATACAAATAATCCCACGGGAAAGTCCTAACAATACTGACTGCTGTTATACAGTTAAAGTATACGAGTTTGAGAGTAGCATTTTCTCTTGCGAGTCTAATAAAACCTATAATTCTCGGCGACGGAAACCTTCATCGTGATTAATGTGATTTTACTTGTCGTGTGTTCGGTGAACGTGGAGTTAGATTTGCTTTGATTAGGTGACATAAAGCGTCCAGCATATAGGGAAATAGTATCCACAGTAACGCATCCCATCATAGGGAAATGGTCTCCAGTGTAACACATTCGCCATTTACGGCGCATGTTACTAAGGTAGTAAGCTAGTTTTATATAGGTCAATATTAGTCGGGGTATATTGACACGTGATGCCGTATTACCAGTTATTTTTGCGGTAGGACATTTTAGCGATTTCTGTAGTCAAATGTTATATGTGTTATTTTGCTATATATTTTACCAAACTGAATGTTATCATATATGTAACTGAAAATCATATTAAGCATCTTATGATATATTTAATATCGATATAACTATATGATTGATGATTAGCTAATTCCATATTGACTCCGTTCTTAGGAAGATATCGCTCATCAAATGTACCTGTCGAAAGTCAGTTGAGCATATACTAATTTTATTCGTAGATTTTCAAACATTGTTATGGTAGTGAGTTCTGTCTTAATCTTTCATATGTACAGTGAAACCTTGCCTAAATACCACCTCACTTAGGAGCCACCTCACATTTCAGACCAAAAACTTTCAGTCGGTCACTTCTAAATACAGAACCCTACTTAAGACTCACCAATTAACTACTCACACAAGGTTACGTTGTTGAACGCTTAAAATCGTCGTTTAACAAGTTTTGTAATTATGATCGATAGGGGGATCTTGTCAAACATTATGAAGCCCCCTCTCTGGAATATAAGATAGTATTCTGTAGGATGACCACAGACAATGACTCCTTTCGCCAATCGTGCTTTTCACCGAATTTGACCCCTTCATCGAAAAGAAACGTTTTCATTTAACATTTTGACGGGTGTGACATGTCATCAGATGACGTTGAATCCTTCGGACACCTGGTCCTATCCCCTTTGGGATTCACAATTGTTCTTCATGTTGAGACCATTTGCACATCATTTCGTTGTGTTCTAAAGGACTTGAGTTTTGATTATTAATTGGTACTTCATTTTTACTTGAGAGACCATCTCACTAATCAGACCACTTTGAGTCAATCAGACAGGTGGCCTTAATAGCGAGGTTCCACTTTATATTTATGTGTAAAGAATTGTGTACGACTCTTAGGTGACCTTCCAAATTGCATAATTATACTGATGAGTCAGTGCCAAAGCTAAAATTGTCAACCAAAACGTAAAACTTTTGAAAGGAAATAATATTAATTGTCTATTTTCTTTTTTCAGGTGCCTCTCAATTTCTAATTGGAACAGCATCTATAGTTTGTAATTTATCAGAAATAGCAATGTTTTATGTGATATTCAAAGTTTTGAAACGAATAACTTATTCAACGTTAATGGTTTTGGGACTCCTGGGATACGCTGCCAGATTCTGTGTGTTTGCTCTTATTAAGAATCCTTGGTGGGTTTTACCAGTAGAAGTTCTACAAGGTATAAAGTTTCCTAAATGAAATTCTCTCTTTCTCTATCTATCTCTCTCTCTCTCTCTCTCTCTCTCTCTCTCTCTCTCTCTCTCTCTCTCTCTCTCTCTCTCTCTCTCTCTCTCTCTCTCTCTCTCTCTCTCTCTCTCTCTCTCTCTCTCTCTCTCTCTCTCGTTTCTTTACACATGGAATGTAGACCGTTTATTCTAATCATAATCATCTTTTTTTAAATTTAGAAGTTTGGGCAACATCGAATTATTGAAAACATTTAATCAATACATCGTAGTGTATGTTATATCCTTTCTATTTTTAATGTATCTTTTAAAATGAATGGCACTTACAATGATCTCATAATACAGAAAATTGACTGTATATCGACACTGTTTATAGTGGTTCCCCACCACAGACAGGAACAGACCAGTGAGTACGAGTTCGTTCCATCTGTAATAAGGTATTCCACCGCAGACACACTGTCACTTGCTCTGAGTTGGTTTCTTTCTGATGATTCATTACAGTGATCCTACAGTTTTATCGTTACAGATCCGGCAACAAAAGTGAAGCTGCGACTTTAAATTTTAAAGAACCAATGTTTTCAGTTGATGGTTTAAAACAGATCAGAACCCCCAAAAAGTTAGCAGAATAAAAAATAAATCCTTGATTTGATATGATAATATTTTTGCAACTTGTCAATCCATTTATTTCGACTTCTGGAACATTGACACTACCTAACCAGTATGTCCGATGTCAATGGTAAACGTCCACTTAAAATTTATTATACATTCATTTCAGGTTTGTGTTTAATCTGTAGGACTGACTAACGTAGATTACATATACTCTTAACGGAGATCTTCCGATGTACATTAATTCCTCGCAATGGTTGTCTTATCCTTATATTCGTTTTTCTTTATTTTAACTCTCCCATTTTGTTATTTACACAATCAGGTTTCACATTCGCCGGTGTGTGGAGTTCATTGACGGCGTATATGTGTACAGCCGTTCCTTCAGAAAACCTAGCAACAATGCAAGGTATTTTACATGGTGTATATTGGGGACTTGGATCGGGCACGGGAGCCATGATTAGCGGGATACTTGTGGAGGAATATGGAGCCCGTAGCATGTTCTGGATATTTGCTATATCATCTGGTGTCATGATTGTGGTATTTTGTGTGTCGCAAAAGGTAAAGTAATTTGCACTAGATTTAAAATGACTAACTAAAATAATAGATAACTTTATCATGTTTGTATACTAACATCAAGTTGTAAATATAAAACTGGAAATAGACATTGCTGTAGTATTATTACAAATTATACATTAATTAAATTTTAGTTGTTATCCAATTACTTCACAAACTTAGGGCAAATTTCTTGACAGAAAATTAGTTTTAAGTTTTGTTTCTGGATTCAACATGGATTGTAACTAGTTTCGTTAAGTTTGAAGTTATGCAGTAAATGACGGCTGTGTGCTCCTTCCTAAACTGATTTTAGTATATATATTGTCAACATTTAAAGTATCTGAAACATTATCTAATATTTATTTCAGCATACTTTCAAAACTTTATTTATAACCAAAAGTGTCACAGCAAGTTATTCATCTGTCTCATCCCTGCTTCATCTTAACCGCCATCTTGGAATGCTCTAGACTGCATGTTAACCACTGCAAACACCTCCAGAGGTAGTTTGGTCGGTTTTCTCCAGAGGTTGTTTGGTCGGTTTTCTCCAGAGGTAGTTTGGTTGGTTTTCCAAATTATTTGAAACTGTTTGTGTTGAAGAAAACAAAAACTGATTTAAAACCTGTTTATTGCAATGAATGAAATATTTACCATCTTATCTATAAAACAGAACGAGTTTATAGACAATAAATGCACTCTTAGTAAATATCCTTGTAAAAATATATGATATAGACTTGTTTTAGCAGCAGGTATCCGTGTGCATTGAATATATTGACATAACGATCCTTATTCATTTTTACACCAGTCATTTTGCTGAAATTTCATATAATCAAAATATCAAAATATCAAATAGTCTTATATGAATGTTTTTTCTGTTACGGATATTTTGATAAAAATACCAAAGTTATAGTTTTTCAATAGAGGTCAAAACAAATTTGCGAAACGATCGTTTTGGTAAATAAGACTTCACCATTTGAGGTAATACGAACTAAATTTACATACACCATCAAATATCAGTGTTTCATATGTGTAAAATTTGGTAAAGTGTAAGTCACTGAACGTCCCGCATTTTTGCAAACCCTGCATGGTTTGAACTTTTCCTGTTTTATTATTGACTGGAAATTAAAACAACACGAATCCGATAGAAAAATAATATGATACAGTTCCATGCGTACATACTAGTATTCATTTATGTAAAGCATCATTTTTGAGAGAGACAGAGAGAGAGAGAGAGAGAGAGAGAGAGAGAGAGAGAGAGAGAGAGAGAGAGAGAGAGAGAGAGAGAGTAACTATTTGAAATATAACATTTAACTTGAGAGACAGAACATAATGGATAAAGAGAGATACACAAACATTTATATAAGTATGGGGTTGGTGTTTTAAGAGAGAGAGAGAGAGAGAGAGAGAGAGAGAGAGAGAGAGAGAGAGAGAGAGAGAGAGAGAGACTCACGTACGTAACTATTTAGAATATAACATTTAACTTTTTTTTATTTTGTTAACAGGTTGGAGCAACACCAAATGTGGCGGATAGATACGAGGAGTTGTCAGAACCTGACAATCACAAGCTACAAGACATCAAGTCAAAATAGACGTTAACTCAGCAACCACTAAAAAGCAGTGGACTCTTCCGTAAATCAATGACTTAGATAGTTCATATGTGTTTTTGAGGATAAATGAGTTAACATAACTCATATATCACGTTTTTACACATTCCATGAAAAAGCAGCCAGGTTTATACTTTTGTCAATATTACCAACTTTAAATAGAATGTTTACTTGCAAACTGAATCTGAAGATGAATTTTGTTTTGTAGATTTGTTCGATTAATTTATAGATTATTTATATAATTATTTCACAGAAATCTGTAAAGAGCTGTGGTATTTAAAGGTTGACTTTAACATATTTAGTGCTTCCAATATAAATATTATTATTTATGATTTAATTATAAACACTTATTACAAGAACGACAGAACACGAAATTATTTTTTTATATTAAAAACAAAATCAAGAAAACAAATATACTGTTTGGAACGTATAAATTCATTCTGTATACTTTATTGGGACAAAGTAAGGTTATATCAAAGATGATGCAATAAAACACAAACGTACACACTTTTCACATTTCGGAGATGAGTAGCAGGAAGAGTAGCCTTACTGTTAGAAATAGGGCCTAGGCCTCATCCAGATTATGACAGCATGTTTGCATTGCGGGTCGAGTATGGAACGTCAGGAAGTGTCATTATGTTAATATTTTTATCTGGACTGACATGCTGGTTTTTAAGCAATTCTATGTATATAGGCAGCGCTATGGAAAGTAGTTCAAACTACGTTTTAAGGTCAAAAGTCAGGAGGCCATGACCAAGCAATGCAAGATGAACAGGGAACAAATTAAGCTATACAGATTAAACTTGCCTTGCTTTAGACAATCGGTTACAGTGTACTTCGGTGTCTGTGGTTTGTGTTTAGTATCAGTAAAATTTAAAGATACAAACATATATATTTGTTTACAAATTTAATTGTGATATAAAATATTTCATATTTCCTTATTTGCAAAATGATTTTTTTACTTTCATTTCGCTAGAATAAAAGTGATATTGTATTTAGTACGCTTAAGAAGTTGGTATAAACAGAGAATATAATCAATTCATAGAATCAACAGCAGTAGCAAATTTCAGACAATTTTGTAGATACAGAAACATTCCACTTGCATGTGCAAGATTACAGTCATTATTGAACCAGACATTATTAAAATACAAATTGTCGGTTGGCTCCTTCTTCAGGTGCCTGGAACAAGAGGGGAAAGTCATAGGTCCTTCAACACAGGAAGTCCGACGGTTTCCCCGTCACGTGCCGTGGACAAGAGGTGAAAGTCGTGGGTCTTTCAACACAGGAAGTCCGACGGTCCCTCTGCCGCGTAGATACAGAAGCATTCCACTTGCATGTGCAAGATTACAGTCATTATTGAATCAGACATTATTAAAATGCAAATTGTCGGTTGGCTCCTTCTTCAAGTGCTTGGAACAAGAGGTGAAAGTCATAGATCCTTCAACACAGGAAGTCCGACGGTTTCCCCGTCACGTGCCGTGGACAAGAGGTGAAAGTCGTGGGTCTTTCAACACAGGAAGTCCGACGGTCCCTCTGCCGCGTGCCGTGAACTAAAGGTAAAAGTCTTAGGCATTTAAACACAGGAAGTCCGACGGTTCCTCCGCCACTTGCCTGGGACAAAAGGTGAAAGTGATAGGTCTTTAAACACAGGAAGTCAGGCGGTTCTTCCGCGTGTTTGGGACTAAAAGGTTAAAGTATAGGTTTTGTGGGAGAGTGATATAAAATTCAAGACCCATTCGCATGATATGTTAACAAGTCATTACAGTATTCCAACACATACATTGCGCATGTCAAATTTCACGGTATTTCACTTATAGATAGCGCAATCTCCATGTTAGCGAAATCATTTAGTTGGGAATAGAACGGCATCAAAATAAAACTGGTAACATTTTTGTGCTAGAACTGAGATTGGATTCATTTCCAAAACTTTGTGATCTGATCAAAAATCTGATATGTGAAAATCTAGTTAAAATTGTCAATTTTAAAACAATTTATCTTCGTTGGCTTCCGCATTCCATATATGTATCATACTTGACAATAAACAAAATGTACTCACTCTCACTTGAGTCTAATTGTTTTTTACAGCAAAACCTGGTGGTTACTGTCAACCAGATTATATTATTTTTACTGTTTAATAGAAAACTCAAATTTTTGAAGAATCTCTTCATTTCTACATATTTCATTTGCCAGGCGTATTAATGATCTAATCTGACAGTAATTCAGAGAAAACTGGTTCCTTATAGGATAATTGATACATTTAACTTTTTTAAATTCCATGCGGTCAATTTTGTAATATGGACATGATTATAAATCTATCCGCGCGGATACACCAAACTTGACATATATCTGCTTTGTAATAGAAGACTTTTAGGGTATACATTAAACAGTTGCCTCTCAATGACACATATGATTGTAGCGTATTCAAGGTAACTTGAATCGAAAACCCACATGTTTGCCTTATCAATAAACTTAAATTCTCTTAAAACACCGGTCAAATCTTAACCGCCAATTTGAACATGTGATCTTTTTTGCAACTCTGAAAATTCAAGTTAGTTTCTCTTAAGGAAGTACACCTTGTTGATTTGGATAAATCCAAAGAATCCATTTTTTCAGTTAAATAAAACAGAGCTTAATTATATCTATTTGTTATATAAATAATCTATTTACAACATTTTGTGATACAACGTTAATATTTTTACTTTCTTCCTTTTAAAATATCGAAAGTGAAGCATATACTAAAACGACTTACGAAAATTGAGTAGCTCATCTTCATATTCCATTTGGGATTGGTTCATTTTTTTCTATCGCAATTATTATCTGTATTTTTTTTTTTTGCCATGTAAGTACCATGAGTTAATTTTTTGAATTACATTCAATCTTTACATGGGTACCAGATAATGTATTATTCGGCATAATTTACTTTGTTAGGTGATTGACAAATTAGAAATATATACAAACACTTCTAAATAAATGTTTTAAATCTATATTTTGTTGCATTTGGGATTCACCTAGGTTGAAAATTGATACCCTCTGATTTCCGCCTTTCTGTTAATCCCATCCCTGGCTTTATATACTGTAATACAGATTGTATAGTTTGCTATACGACATGTTTTAAAATCATCTCGGGGAAATTGCGATATCACCCTAAAATTGCATAATCCCCTCGGCGGGGAATTTAATAAAATCTTAAAATCGTGTGTCACTGGGAAAATATCAAAAGCAACTATAGTGAACTGAGACGCATTGAAACAGGCTGTTTGATAAGTACAGACAACTGAAATCTAAGCGACATTTAACTCAAGCGCCATATGTTTCCTTGCGAAATAATCTGTTTTAGTTGAGTAATTATTTTCATATCGATTGCAAAAAGAAATTGACATTTTGTTTATTATTCCATATTTTCCGTGAACATGCAAGTTTGTTTGATAAATAGGAATCCCATACAAACATTTAACTTGGATAAGGTGCTCAGAATTTCATTTTTTTATTCATTTATCTATTTGTCTGCAAATATTTGTTCTTGTATTTTTTCCATTTTTTAAAAATTATGTAATATGAATTCAGTAGTAATCGCTTAATTTGCTACATAATTTGTCATACACTTTGAACGATGATTCCCTGTGTTTGTGAAAAAAAAAATTATGTCATTTTTTGGTGTTACAACCAGCGGGGGGGGGGGCGGTTTACGAAAGATCCTAGGTCTTAGAATTGATCTTAGGACCAAACTTACAACCTGCGAGCGTTTTACAAAAAACAAGCAGTAATGGGTAGTGCGTAGGCCCAAATTATTGCTGTATGCATAATAATGTATCTTTGTGATTACAGCAGGTAAAATATCTACAAACTATGGAGATATAATTCAAATATGCGCGAATATGTCTGCAAATATGAGTAAGGATAGTGTTAATAAAACGGTCCTTAGATTTTCTCTCAATGTCAATTAATTTAAAGGAACATTAGCTGTGGGTTTTTTTTCAAAAATTGTTATAAATATATAATATATGTAAAATATGAATACCACTCTGGACCTGACTTTATTTTCACAAAATATACATTTTAGGACTGTGTATGGCTCTCATTTGTTACTGTACATCAAGTACTTGCGAAACACATAATCTTAAAATGAATTATTGTAAAATGTATTATGATCAATAAAATCAATTGCGTTAGGATGAAATGTATAGCTATGGTGATTTGTTGTCTTTCTGGTATTAAGTGTAAATTATCTTTTTATATACAGTTAAAACTCGTTATGTCGATATCGGTAATCTCAATTTACCCGCTAATTTCGAGATCAAGCGCTGTTCCCGGTAATTTACCTTCTATATCTCACTACAAAAAGACCTGATAACTCGAGATCGGAAAAGTCGAAAAACCGCTAATATCGATGTTAAAACATGGTCCCGATGTTTAGTCTTAAAGTGAAATTGACCAGTTATCTTGAAGTTAATTTTTTGTACATCGTCATTAAAATCATTGTGATTATATGACTAGTGCTGAACAAATATGTTTTCTGTATTTATTTTAGTACATACAATGAATAAAAATCTTCAATAAAAATTCCGTTATATTGCTCTCCGATCTTAAATTTATATTGCTAATGTTTATTTTCAATAATTCGTTTTTAGACTTTCTGTTCCTAAATGTATATTGATAGTGTCACTTTTATGATCTAGAAAGCAGCATGGGTTGTTTCTATAAAAATGTGAGTGCAGTGTACTTGCCAATACATTTGGGTATTAAGAAATAAATATTTGAAAATAATTAATTCCTTTTTATTTGCTTTCAATATTGTTTGACAAAACACATGGTTTTGTAGCCGTCAGCTTGCACATATACTGACGATAAGAGACAAGCGATATACATATAGGCCAACAAGGAGGATATTCTAGCAATTACCGGGATGCTCACGAGAGGAATCAGGATTGTGTTTAATGACAGACCGTTTACCTCGAGGACCTGTTTATCTTGGACTTTTTGCTTGGTCCCGACGACTTCGAGATAACGAGGTTTGACTGTATAAAAATATTAAGTATCCCCTGTTGAACGGCCTCATCCGATGTGAGTTCACAGTCAAATTCAAGTGAAATAAAGAAAAATAAAAACACTCGTCACCATTGGTACAGACGATGCAACAATCGCTACCGAACAGATAACTTAGCAGTTTATTTAGAGAAAGTTTTCTTTTTATGTAAAACCTTTGATTAGATTTGTGTTTTGGTAACCGAGTATCCGAGTATGTTATCATACTTTATTTGAATTTCATTCTGATGCAATGTTTGTTATCAAATCTAAGATCTGAGAATATTAAATTGATGTACATGAAATATGTTTTACTAATGTATTGAAATTTAAAAGTAAACTTAATGCGATTTACCTGGCGCCACAGTTGTAACTATAGCAAAACTTTAAAGGTATGCTCTCAACCGGAAATGTGTACATGGATAAAATTAAGGCAGGTACTTACGTAACATTTGTGGAAACATCAGTTTCTATGGCAACAATCCTTCATCTCGGTTTACACGGACAAACATTTTTAGTCAAAAAAATGAAACACACCAAATAACACAAGACCATATCACTGGTCAATATTTGGGGCACTTCCCCATACCTGGTGACATCTTAATATTAATGAACAATTCTTGGCGGGGGTTAAAAAGACAATTACACTCAAACTAAAACTATTTTATTCAATCATCCTTAAAGGTGCAATTGCGTTGTTTACCAAAAAAAATATTTCGATGTTTTTCTTTCACCATTTGTACTTGATGAACAATAACAAATCTGAGCTACAGGCCTAAAGAAATCTTACATTCCTATATATTTTGTGAAAATAAGGCCAGTATAGTGTACATATATACAAATAGGTAAAGGCTGAATTAATCAATTGCAAGTTAACAATTGCCAAATTTGGTTTCTCAAGCAATTTTAACAAAATGTAGGAATTTAAAAGGGCATTAGTTGTGTTTTTTTCTCAAATTTGTGTTCCCCTTTTTACTACTTAAGTTGATATAGAATAACAAAAACGAGATATACACAGGCTTTAACATTCTTAAATTCCTATATATTTTGTGAAAATGGCTTCAGAAACCTAGGTTTGGCACTTTTTCACTTGCAATTTAAAACCTCACCATTACTATTTGTATATCACTGTATATGAATACCACACTGGATCTGACCTTATTTTCACAAAATATATAGGAATATAAGATCTCTTTTTTTGTTATTGTATATCAATCTAAGTAGTAAAAATGGAATGAAAATTGTTGGAAAAAACACAGCATATGGCCCTTTAAGATATTGATGTTAAAAAAAAATCTCAGATATCAAAGTATGTGTGTGTTAAGATAAGTGCAGATTGTGATGTTCTACATTTTCCTTACACACACACACACACACACACACAGAGATATATATATATATATATATATATATATATATATATATATATATATATATATATATATATATATATATATGTGTGTGTGTGTGTGTGTGTGTAAGTAAAATGTAGAACATATATATATATATATATATATATATATATATATATATATATATATATATATATATATATATATATATATATATATATATATATATATATAATCATTTCTAAACCTGTTCTATCTTGTATATGATAATATTTAATGTTTTCTTTCGATTGTTCTCGATGGGTTACACCGAGTTAAAGTATGTATAAATATGAATGCAGATGTGATGTAGTTAGAGGAAATAATGTCTTAAAGGACTTTGATGCTTGTCTAGCAATGAATTGTGCAAATGCGATAAAGAAGGACTGTAATTATTGGCAGTACTTATTTGAATGTGTGAAGGTGAGTCAAATAAATACAGGTAAGAGAACAGGTACAAAGTAAGGCGAGGATGGATGATATACCATGCTTGTACACAACACAATATTTAACATTGATGCCAAATATTGATAAAAAATAAAATAATAAACAGAATTATGTTTGTTTGTCTGATTACAGGCATCATGAACACATAACCACATGCATATACAAGTATACATACGTATGTATGTTTGTATATATGTATGTATTCATGTGTGTTTTTTTTTTCTTCCTTGTTTGGCACAGGAGTGTGTACCTGTGTGTGTACTGACTGGTCTGTGTATGTGTCTATGTAAGTCTCTTGGTGCTCTTTTCTTTCGTATGTGTAACAGATATGGATTTACATGTACAACAGAGCACCTTCTCCGTAAATAATACAAACAGATACGGATCCCAGCTGTTACACTACAATGTATCAAATGATACTGTTGATATTAGCAAATCTCATTTTATCATTCTAGATTTACGTTGACAGGTTAGCGGTATTCTTTCTAAATCTGTAAACACGATAAAATCAATACATTGTGTATCACAAAACAATAACGGATCCACAAAACATTAAAATGATATAAACAAGTTTGTAGCATTGCATATGATAATATATTTATCATATATATATTTTAGAAATCAATTACCGCGCACGCACATGTGTGATCAAGATTTGACTTCTTACCTGTGTAACCTTGTTTGCAAACATTTGAAAGTCCTTTCATCTAATTTCAAATTCAATTATTCTTTGTTCTATCTTTCGATGTTTTTATTAATCCCAAATTATTATGGAATGGGTTGATATGTATCCCACATTCCACATTTTTCATACACAAGCACATATAACTGTACACATACATGTATATATGTATGTGAATGCATGAAAAATGCATGTAGTATGTGTTATTAATGTATGTATGTATGTATGTATGTATGTATGTATGTATGTATGTATGTTATATTTATGCATGTACATGTATATTTATGTGTGTATATCTGTATATGCGTGCATGTGTATTTATATATTCTTCATTATTTGATGGACATATTTGTATTGCCCGAGGCACTCAACCCTCGCCATAAATCACCATAGTCTCATTAATGGCCTTGCATCAGCATCATTCATTTCACGAACCCAAGTATAAAGTGTATTTATATATCTCCATACATTATAGTGTCTGCGTGTGTATTTATTTGCATGTGTTTGTTTGTGCGTGTGTGTGTTTCGTCTGTGTGTGTGATATAAGAGAGCAAATGTCATTGTATCCAGTGAAACGGAAAAATGTAGCAGCCTCAAGATAAATGGGAGATAACTCCTACATATGAATCATAAAATTTAACAGTGATCTAAAGAAACAGAAAGGATCCAAATCGATTGTTGGTAACTAAAAGTATCAAATCTAGATTACAAAGTAATATCAAAGAAAACAGATAGCTGTACTGATATAAATCATATTTTATTACATGAAGTAATTTTTGTAATAATTAAATATAGTCAATAACTATTGTCCAATAAACATAACTTGGTGGGGAAGTATGACATTTTCATTATCAATCTCACTTTTCGGTTAACACAAGATTCACAAGAAAAGAGTTTTATCCCAATAAAGGACGATTACTCTTAACAGAGTTATTTTAAAGGAGCATTAGCTGTGTTAATCAAAACAATTATTTCAATTGTTTCTACTTTTACTACTTGTACTTGATATACATAAGAGCTAAACACGGGTAAAATAATATTTATATTCCAATATATTTTGTGAAAATTAGGTCATATACTTTGTGAAGATACGGTCAGGTCCAGTGTGTATTCATATACAAATAGTAAAGCTGAGTTAATAAACTGAAACGTGTCAAACCTGGGTCTCTCGAGCAATTTTAACAAAGGAAATCAAGAATTTTTATGCCTGTGCATACCTCTTTTTTGTTATTGTATATCAATTTAAGTAGTAAAAACGGGGAAAATATTTTGAAAAAAAACTCGGCCAGGTCAAGAGGGTTCATGAGAATCTAACCCGCCATATTATATGGAGTTGTCTATATTTTATCAATAGTTCATTAAACAGCTTCCGCAGATATGCTTTTGTTATCAGGAATATTTTCCAGTTTGAGTGTAAGTCTTCTTGATACCCGAATATCGTTATTTGGTCTACAAAGTACTCGTACTTTCTTGTGAAACTCAATAGAAACAGTTACGATTATGACAACCAATAAAATGCTTGTTAAACTTCCAATCAGAATTCCTGATATTTTCAAAAACGAAGTCCCATTTTCCGTTGCAATGGTTGTTGACTGTGGACTTGTATCCTGTAAAGAGAAAGTCACGGCGTTCAGAGATTGTGATAAACACCTCGTGATGTTTGGTGTAAACAATGGATTCATCGAACAAAAAGTGGCTTTAGCACATGAGGACTAATGTTTCTAAAATAATTGATAGGATTAGGAGTAGCAGAAGTAATACAAAATAGTAGCAGCGGTAGAAATAGAATATGCTATAGTAGTAGTAGTAGTAGTAGTAGTAGTAGTAGTAGTAGTAGTAGTAGTAGTAGTAGTAGTAGTAGTAGTAGTAGTAGTAGTAGTAGTAGTAGTACTAGTAGTAGTAGTAGTAGTAGTAGTAGTAGTAGTAGTAGTAGTAGTAGTAGTAGTAGTAGTAGAAGTAGTAGTAGTAATAGTGGTAGTTGTAGCAGTAGCGGTAGTTGCAGTATTAGTAGTAGTAGTAGTATTAGTAGTAGTAGTAGTAGTAGTAGTAGTAGTAGTAATAGTAGTAATAGTACTAGTAGTAGTAGCAACAGCAGCAGCAGCAGTAGTAGTAGTAGTAGTAGTAGTAGTAGTAGTAGTAGTAATAGTGGTAGTAGTAGCAGTAGCGGTAGTTGCAGTCTTAGTAGTAGTAGTTGTAGTACTAGTGATAGTTGTAGTTGTTGTTTTAGTAACATGATATAGTCATATAAAAAGAAAAAGATATAACTACATCAAAGTAGTACATAGCTAAATACCTCCAAAAAAATGGCAAAATCAAGATAAAATGACATAGGATATTAAGAACTATTTAATGGTCATAGTGATTATATATATACTTACATTTGTTATATTTTGTTTGTGGTGGTACCTGACCGAGAATCTGCCTTTATTTCCTTGTACATCCTCCACAATTATAACCACTTTACTATTACAGCAATTGGTGCTGGCGTAAAAACAGAACTGTCGTTAGAAATATGTAAACCAACATGCACAATGTTCAACGTTTATTATTTATATGATAACATATTTGAGCTTTTAACTTGAAATTTAAAAATGGTCAAATTGTGGCAGTTTATTGACTTGTAATATTATTTTAATAATTTTGAACATCTGATATTTCAAGTTTTTAAAAAATCACAAAACAATATGAAATAGTGTGTGTGTGTGTGTGTGTGTGTGTGTGTGTGTGTGTGTGTGTGTGTGTGTGTGTGTGTGTGTGTGTGTGTGCAACATTCTGTTAATACCTTTGCACAATTGAAATCGCAACTTTTCTACAAATAAATAATAATAAAAATAATCTGTCACTATATATCTTCTCATGTGTTCTGTTTTATACAGTTAACACGTCATATTACATGACAGACATTATTCCATTTTAGGAAAGTATCCGAACAATTTTATAATGATAAATTTGTGATAAATATTTATAATTTACCTCACATTTCCGTGTACAGGAACATTTGTCACGCCGTCTCTATAACTTTCAAAAGAAATTGACGATTTGGTTTCATCTTCAACTGAAATTCGATGAATTCCAGACTCATTATCTTCTACTTTGAATTTAACCATCCATTTTCTGTTCTGAAATCATTACATGTACTATATAATAACTGCAATTTTTCGTTCCAGTTTAATTTTCACACATGCCCTTAAAGAGATTGGTGATTTACGGCGAATTTCAGACGCGGTAAGAACTGTATAGTTGCTTTTATTTGCGGGGGATTTAATTTCGCTTTATTCACGGTCAATGAAAATTCCTAAAAATTAAATACCCGTGAATAAATTATCTTACACTTATGAAGTATCAGAAAGACAATTCGTTACAAATCTTGCGCAAAATTTAATACCAGTGAATAAGATCCATTCAGAAAAACGCGAAATCTTTTCCCCCGTAAAATTAAACTATACAGTATGTAAAGGGACGAAAATAACCAGGGTCGAAAGATTCCAGTGTAGTTTGTATTCAATTATTTTATAAACAAATTGTTAATGTTTTATTATCATAAATATCATGATCAGTATTACTATCATATTGTTTGGTAGCACATTTTACATGTACGGAATACATAATTAGTTTAAAGGGTTATTAGCTGTGTTTTTATGTATTTCCTTTTACTACATAAACTGATATACAGTAACAAAAGAGATTACATAAGCCATACAAAGTCTTGAATTCCTACATATTTTGTGATATTTGCTCGAGAATCCCAGTTTTGACAATTATTCACTCGCAATTGATTAATTCAACCTTAATATTTGTATATGCACACCACACTGGACCGACATTATTTTCACAAAATCATATAGGATTTTTTGTGCATGTGTATAGCTCTCATTTGTTATTGTACATCAGGTACAAAAACTAAAAGATGAAAAAATTAAATGTTTTTTGTAATCGCAGCTAATACCCTTTTAACTTTATTGTAAATATTATAAACATAATACCAAAGTTACAAAGCTCAAGACGATATCGTTTCTGTCAATTAGACTTCATCAGTTGAGCTCCAATTTGAAAAGTATGTGATTTTTTCTAAAGATAAAATGGTATCATACAAGGCCAAATAATATCTCTAAAGGTATAGCCGAAATCCGTTAAGAGTAACCCACTGTAAAAAATGACTATGTTAGCTTTAGAAAAAATTTAGAATTTAAAATGGTTTAACAGTGCAAATGTTACTTTAGTATAAGCATGAACAGCTGGTACCGAAATACCAGGTACTAGCCTTATGTATACCTCGGGGACTCAAACGTACGCAGCATCAACGACCTAGTGGTTATAAATATTATAAGCATAATACCAAAGTTACAAAGCTCAAGACGATATCGTTTCTGTCAATTAGACTTCATCAGTTGAGCTCCAATTTGAAAAGTATGTGATTTTCGAAAGCAAATCGCAGTGTTAATATATTCGCTATATTCAACAATGTTGATAAATCATTCACCGTTTGGTTGATCGATGTCGAACTCTTTCTACTAACTACCAATGATATTGCCACTTGAAACACAGTCATTTATAATCATAAAATAAAGTATTTTGTTATGATAATATGATATTATGATATATCATTACTTACTGAACATCTAATATTTTCATCACATTTATCGACAAAGCTAATCGTAGAAAAAGCGGGTGGATAAATGTCTATGAACTTCGAACTGGTTTCAACATTTAGAGTTGACATCTTCTTTTCCGTTGTCATGACCTCGGATGAGATCATACCTGTAGTCTGAAAAGGTGATGCTTTTGTCGATGCCTCGGACGATGTCCAATCTGTTGTCTGAACAAGCAATGTCGATGTCACTGTAAATGATAGTGTTAAGATTAGACTCTGAATTCGCCATGTCGCATTGCATACTTTGTATCTAAGCATATTCTTATATCTGACACAACACGCACTCACAGACTATTCATTAGCACGGGTTCGAGTCCGGTTGGAACGAACCTAAGCGGTCTGCCGGGGGCAAATAGTGTTTGGATCGTCCGTCTGTCTGTCTGTAATTCCGTCCCGCTTACATATAAAGTGTAATATTTCAAGTATGGATTGTGATACAGTAATCAAACTTGGACTGTATGTTTATCTACGGGTTGCTCTCACATTTCACTGACATCACATGCCCCTGGGGTGGGACGGGGTCAAAATGTAAGACATTGCAATATTTAAAGTTTGGACTCTGATACAGTACCCAAACTTCGACTGAAAGTTCATCTAAGGGTTACTTACACTTCACTAACATCACATGCCCCGTGGGGTGGGGGTGGATCATTTTTGGCCAGCATAGAAATTTGTTGTGACCTGAGACATTTGTATTTCACAAACACATCTTGTTTTACAAACTTTTAGCAGAAGGTCGGTCGTCTCTTCCTGGGTAAATTGTAAGAAGGCTCTCACTAAGAATTTCTTAAGTTGAGTGTGATTAATACACTTTTTATACAAATAAATAATACAACTGCATTAAAGTAATTGCAATGTTTCTTTTCTGGTCAATTTTAATTGTATTTGCTCATTTTTTATATAATAATTCACTTGTTTTCAAATGATGATATGCACATATATAAAAGACAAAAAATAAGATACCAAAGTATTTATCAAAAGAAGGTCCATGAAGAAATATACAAATCATATGATATCTGGACACACATGGATCTCTTAAAATTCAGAGGTTGGACCAGGACATACAGTTGTAGCCTTCAAAAGCGTTATTCAAGTTGATTGGTTGTATTGTTGTTAAACGTCCCATTCAAGAATTTTTCACTCATATGGTGACGTCACTTAAAGGGCTTCAAATGTTAGTCTATGCTCGGTATTTACGGCAATTGAGCAGTGGGGTTATTTAACGTGCCGACACCTACTGTGACAAGAAACCTCGGATTTTACTGTCTCATCCGATGGACAGGCGTCATTCAAATATTATGTCAATCTAAATATTGTTTCAAAATCATAAAACCTTAACTAAAAGGATGATAAAAATGCAAGCGATATGTTCATGGTACATGTTTTACATATCATATCCAATCTAACAATAACTGGAAAAAATTTTTTATAAATCCTGGAGATATGGTCTTGTTATCAATATTTTAGTTTAGTGGGTATTGATTGAGTGATTAATTGGTTAGAGCATCGCGCTTTAAACCACCAAGTTTTCATGATTTTCCTCCACTGTGAGAAACAGGCCCTTATCATTTGATTGACAATTGTTGAGTATGGCGAAACCTTGCAGAAAAGGTATGTTCGGAAACACAATTCATTAGACAGCCAAATTAATAATGAATATTTTAAAGTCCTATAATATCGCTTGATATGAAATGAGAAGCATACGAAATTTGTTTAAATATCGGGAAAGACACACAGAGGTCATTTAACAGCAACCGGAGAATTCGCAAGCGAAAAACGTGCAAATGGCGTGCCAAAATAATATTCCCAAATCTTCCATCCGCGCGTGGAAGGGGAAGGGGGTGGAAACATACGCATACATATATTATGATGTTTACCAATTACGACATTCACCTTGACTTGTTTGTGTCTGTGTTACACTTGTACTTCTGACCTGTGGCTTGATTATTTTACTTTGAACTCGCTGTAGCGGCATTTCAAATGTGTCATATCCCAATATGCCAATCATAAACTCCTGTTAAACACAGTAAGAATGTGTAATAATCACAATTAGATTTGATAGCATTACATACATACGAATTTGTTCCTAGCATTACATACATACGAATCTGTTCCAATCTGTCGAAAATTCATGATAATTACTTCTGTTGTAATAAACATTTGCTTAACTGTTTGCTATGAAGTACATATGAATATTTCGATTTCTTTCAATTTAATAAATCAATCACCTGTACATTATTGGTTTAGACCACCAAACCTAATATGACCGGATGTTGTTCTGCTCGATGACTCCAGTTGTGCGTGTTTGTTTATCCTTGGTCCCTTATTTCTCTACCAAATATTCCGGATATAAGCCTTTGTTTAACATTGATCATATTTCTATATTATCTTTTTGACTTCATATGCTCAATATTTTCGATTTTCGTATTTGCACTTGCTGTATACGGACTACTAACAACCTTTCTGGACGGCTTATTTTGAGTGACCAAGGGTTATCAATATACATTAAAATAGGGAAAGCAATGTAACAAAGGTATATAACATCACATTATGTAAATAACCATGGAAAGGGGACATTTGATTTAAAATACATTCAATTTTGCATTTTAATATTGTCTTTGGACAAATTTTAAATCTCACAAAGAATACACTTAATGTAACATTTACCACAATACTATTTTAAAGCAAATATGTCATGTATCATTTTGACATACACATTCTGCTAGATGACTGAGGGATTACGAATACCTTTCTAGGAATGATACATTCAACTGCATAAATTGTGCCATCTCTTCCAACTGGCCTCGTTGTTGGTATTTCTGCCATTGTATCTCCGGATGAAGACAGGAAACATACCCTGGATATATTTTCAATCAGTTCCTTTCCGAAAATTTCGACCACCAGATTCACAGTCATTCCTAAGTGTATACAAAAATTTAAAAATGATTTACAATACTTTTGTTGTTGATGATGATGATGATGATGATGATGATGATGTGTGTGTGTATGTGTGTAGGTGTAGGTGTGTCTGTGTGTATGTGTGTGTGTGTGTGTTCATATGAAAATGTAAACGGTAAAGTTACTTTGACAACAGAAGTTCTTTTTGTGTAGTTGTAGGTGAAGACGGTGATGATGATGATGATGATTATGATGATGCTGATGTTTTGATGATGCATACAGTTTCAGTTGATTTTAGACAAGAAATAAGATAAATGGATTAAATGTACAATTACATGATTGGAAAATGCACTCACAAATTTAAAAGGAAATAATTGTTTTATTTATTTATGAATGCATATTACCAATTCAAAATGGTTCACTTTAGCCATGTAAGTACCTTCGGAACAAATTGTATATTGTTACGAACGTACTGAAGTCTAAAACACTATGACTGAAATATTTGTATCTATAGACAAGGTTACAGTACTGAAGCAGACTTTGTGGAGGAGGAAATGAGCATGGTGACCTGATCATTTAATGAAAAAAGTTGTAAAAGGTGACAGGAATATGATGAAAACGTACAAGAATATTTGTAGTACTTTGCAAATTATATAGTTAACGAGTGTTAACTTAAAGGAATTGGTCATATGATAATCTTGTTATTTCACGTCAACTTTGAAAAAGAATTATTTAGAGATGTAAGAGTAATCTCCCTTTGAATGTGAATGTTTTGAAATGTCTTTTTGTTCGTTTATTTATTGTTGTTAACACCCCACTCAGGAATATTTCACTTATATGGAGACGACATAAAATGCCGGTGAAGGGTTTCAAATTTTGGCCTATGCTCGGCACTTACGGCCATGGAGCAGTAATGGTTCTTTAACGTGCCGACACCTACTCTGATACGGGACCTCGAATTTTACTGTCTCATCCGAAGTACAGGAAACCGACCTGCCGCCGGCTGGACTCGAACTCACGATTGAGAGTCGAGCGCGCTACCGACTAAGCCAGGCCGGCTCTGTTTTGACTAGTCCAACTGGAAGTTGTGTAAGATGTCATGATTCCAACTAGATGTCGTTTGAAAGAAATTAATTTATTTTTTCTGCCTTATATAATATGTACATGCGCACAAATGCAGAGTATTCATAAACTGCAAAGGATATGAAAAATTATATAGCTAGTTCTTACCTACCTGCCAGTGGTTGACTGTTGATTGTATAGCCATAGTCATCAACAAATTTTGTGTTAAAATCCACGATACTGTTACCTCTGACTATAGCACTATTAGTCGTATTATCTTCTATTTCTATTTTCCATTTTCCTGTAATTATTTTGTACGTAATACTATTAATAATATAATTTTACGTTCGACAAATTTTCAAACAATAATATGCTTACAATAATGACTTGTATCAGGTGTTATATCAGAAATGTAGCAATGCAGTTATGATAAAAAACAAAATTATTAAACCAGAAATACTATAAACTGATGTAATTTACTTTCATTTGTTTAATTTTATTTTTTTTCTTTAATCGTCATGTCCATCATCGACGGCTGAACGTGGTATCATTTACAGATTATAAACTAATCATATAGCGTCAATACATACTTAATACTTAAATACGGGTAGAAGAAAGAATTCAAACTCTATAACTGCTCGATAACAGATTGAGTACTGCGTCTGATTAGTTGTAACAATTTAGACAACTCTCATTTCACTGGCATACATTTATACGATAAATCTAAATCTCAGACACTTTATCTCGTAAACATTTTCGTTTTTAAGCAAAACATTTGGTGTGATATACAATAACCTTGAAACATTTAGTTTGAAAAAAATAACATGTTACATTTAAAAAAATATATTCCACAATAGTATTTGTCTTAGATATCACCGGTTTTACAGTACGGCCGATAGGGTATTTCATAAAAAAAACAAACCTCGACCTGTATACATATACAGGGACGCACCAACAGTTATTCAGTCACTGTAGATTTTTACTATATACATGCATTTTATATGAATTCACAGATTTTCAAAAATTCATTGTGAAATAATTTCTTATCAGATCCCAATAAAATCCCCCATCAAACAGACAACGTTTCCAAGTTTCATTGGTCATTTGGATGTAGCATATTTTGATTTCTTGTGTCAAAGAATTGACAATTGATACAGAAAATGAAAAATTTGATGTCACAATAATTATTTTAATTATCCATATAGGAAGTTTCTGTTTAAATGAAAAGATATTGTTTACTTTCTGATTCAGAAATAAAAATTAAAATATTTAATGAAACAGATGAATTTATCTATTAATGATGTTTTGTTTAACGGTGAAAAGTATATTGAATTGCCATATGAAATGGATCATCAATGTTTTTGAAAAAAAAAAGATTTTATATGAAATATCTACTAGTAGTTAAAAATAATAGTGACCAAACATTTTTGAATGTATCTGCACCTCTGTATTGATGCTTGTCTATTATGCAAAAAAATCTATATATAAAACACCGCTAAAACTGTAAAAACCATGCATTTCATAATATACAAAAGAACTAAGGTTAAGACATGTAAAATATGAATATATATACTTTATGTAAAAACTATCCTCCACTGTTAGTTAAAAAAATCAAAGAAATGAATGATAACTGATTCACGTTTGAAAGAAACGCAATAAAAACATAAACCCACGACGATAGATTATTTTAAGGTATTATATAATCATTCTCACCGGGTTCTGTATCTGATAGAATCAAATCTTTGCTTTTCGGATTACTACTGATTAAAACGGTAACATTTCCGACATCTACATCAACAAATGTTCCTGAAAAGAAAACAATTTGTTAAATGATTAATAGAATCTAACCCTACCTTGAGGGTATGACAAAGGAATCTGAATCCGAGGGTAAGATTCTTGAATGACGAACCCGAGGCATGTCGAGGGTTCGTCATTCATTAATCTTATCCCGAGAATTAAGATTCTTTTGTCATACCCTCAAGGTAGGGGTTGACTTTTTTCTCTCTCTTTTTTTGTGACGTCATAACGCGTGTAGCTTGACAATACCCTAAAAGTTGACACGTAAAAAAGAAGGGAAAATCTGTGAACAATAGGTGAAATTATGCTTAATCAGTATACACACGATGAAGTATAATAAGAAAGATAAAACAGATGGGGTGGATCAGGATCATTTCTGGATATAATCTAAGTGAAACGCAAATTATAAGAGCACTTTATACAAATGGATGAAATGTCATCTACGGAGGTCGTTATATATCAGTTCCACTGTATATATATATATATATATATATATATATATATATATATATATATATATATATATATATATATATATATATATTAAATATATATATATATATATATATATATATATATTTATATATCCATTCTTACGGCATTTACTGGTTGAGTATATGGCTATTTAAAACAGAAATACAAGTATTTAGATCATAACCAAGTCTTACCGTTGAGTTGAATCCAATGTAATCAGTGCGAAAGTGAAAGTTAGAGAGACACAAAGTTTATTATTATAAAACTATTTTACATTGAAAACAAATTTTGTGTAGAGATGCTCGATGGAAATATGTTTCTTAAGAGTTACCTATCTTTGTACATGTGTGCACTATTGAGAACTATTTGATAATGGGTCGTATTCATTTGACATAGCATGTCGATTGTTCTAAACGTCCAGTTTCTGCTTTTCCCTAAAAAGAAATAAATGTTGGTTTGTTCCGTAGCTAGGCGATATTAAAGTAGACGCCTTTTCTTGAGGTCAAATTGCAGGACTTAGCGTGATTCTCTGTTAAAACAGAACTCTGTTTGTATGGTGTTTTATGCCACATTAAACTTTGTTTTTCAGTTATTTGGCGGCGGCCAGCTTTTAATGTTGGAGAAAGGAACCCAGTTACAATGTACCCGGGAAGAGACTAGCGACCTTCCTCAAGTAAAATGGCAAAATTTTCACAAAATCAGCGGAGACTCAAACCTGCGCAGACAAGAGGTGGGGGACGCAATGTTCTTACCAACTTGGTGAAAATAGAAATTTCTGGGGTTTTGGAGAACTTTAAGAGGTAGATTTCAGTAAATGCATGTCGTGTTATATTGGATTCTTAACTAGTCCTGTGGAACGATATACTGACCTGATGGGTAATATACCGTGTATTGAGGAGTTGCATTGTATTTCTGCCGAGTAATGACCTTTACCAATAATATATTAACTGTGTGATCGACATCAAAATAAAAGATTTTCGACCCTGGCTCTGAACTCTCCACATCACATATCAAAATGTCCACCGGATTTAGCTGTTGAAGGAAAAGAATTGAAATGATTATCAGTACATCAGAGATCCATAATGCTGATATCTTCTACATGTAAATACATGACTGTACCATCATTTTATGAACGTCTTGTGAAATGTGTAAAATGTCAAATGTTTCCAAACAATTGATTACTATGAATATATATACTGAACATACTTTACAAATAGTCACTCTATTCTAGTGCTGTCCTCTTTCTGGACCAAAGAAATGAACAACTTAAATGAAAGTTTGAAAAGGTACAATTCATAAAATTCGTTATCATATCTTCTCTCGCAACGTTTTCTGATTACTGAAAATATCCATCTCTACCTCCCGTCCCGAATAAAGACGCACCGGATGAGATGTACGGCGTATATACAGTTTTAGTATTTTTTATAAAACTGTGTGATATATAATGAAGAGACAATGACGGTGTGGAAAGGAGTAGGTGAAAGATTGAGGCTGGAAGGAGTGATAGAGTGAGCGGGTGATTGAAGAAGAAAGTAACAAATTGGTTGAATAAGCGGGTTATAGTGAGTAAGAGAGGGTAGGAGTGAGAGTGGAGTGAGTTAGGGATAAAGTTATATCGTGAGTAGAGGAACGAGTGATTGACAGAATCATGAAGTGATGAAGGGAGTGAGTAACGGTTTGTGATGGAGATAGAGTGACATTGAGAGAGGGAGTGACACAGCGAGTGAATGAGGTAGGAAATGACATTGAGGTAGGGAGGAAGTAACATGGTCATGAAGTGATGAAGGCACTGAGTAACCGTGTGATTGAGATAGGGGCACAATGAGGGAGTGACTGACAGAGTGAGTGAGGTATGGAGTGATATTAAGGCAGTGAGGGATGGAGTGGCAGAGCAAAACAGAGTGTCAGGTAGAGTGATGGAGAGAATGAGTAAGTGAATGAGTTACAGAGTGAGTTTAGGAGAGAGTGAATGACAGAGTGATGGAGTGAGAACAGAACAAAGAGAAATGCACATTCATAAGACATATTACCATACCAGAATTGACCCCTCCGAATTGTTGTCATCGTGTATTACGTTGTGACTTTTGATAATATCAATACCATTTTGAAATTTCAAATATTGTGATTCTTTTCTTACATCGACTGGAAAAACATAAGTTTTATATGATGAATATTTTATATGTTATAAAAATTCGTCGATCTGAAAATGTATCAATATCATTACCGGGTGTTTGATTACTCATTTATGAAATATTTGAGTAATTACAGACAGAACAGTCGAAAAAAGAGGCTTGATTTTCATCTATTTCCGAAGGCGATAACTCCAACAGCTAATCCCAGTGTGTGTGTGTGTGTGTGTGTGTGTGTGTGTGTGTGTGTGTGTGTGTGTGTGTGTGTGTGTGTGTGTGTGTGTTAGTATGTGTGTGTGTTTGTGATATTTATTTTTCATGTTAAATGAATCTACTAAGGTATATTTCAGATATGGATAATTAATGTATATATTCGATAAATGAAACTGACAAGAAGTTTAATTGACAACTGAACATGATGAACATACATTACATTTATCAGCATACCATTTCCGGTTTGAAACGTGCGAGATCCTCTCCCTTTGTATCTTTTCTTCTGTTCCTGACTGCTTTCCGTATCCCGACCGTCTCCTTCAATCCCATTACTCAAATAAAATTCTGAGACCAATAGTAAAATCGAAAACCAAATTTTACGGTATTTTAAGTTTACTATATTCATAACGGACGTGCAACATACAATATACCGTTCAGTTAAACATTTTTGTTTCATGGTCTCTGTGATAAGGGTCCCTATCATTGTTTATTCATCTCGGGTAAAATTGATAAAGATATCAGCAATGCTAGATTGATGATATCTGTCGAACTCTATCATAACAAACAAACGCAATAGTAATGATATGTGCTTAAACGTAGTCCATACGGTTACGTTATGTATATTAATAAATTATATATATATATATATATATATATATATATATATATATATATATATATATTATATATATATATATATATATATATATATACACTTTCTTTTTTTCAATTTGAATTTCCATTAAGAACATGCACTCGTTCTTACGTACAATTCCTGAAACAATTGTTGGCAGTTATGACATGACAAACAACACGTTTGAATGAGTATATAGTGTCAGCGTCATGAGATGATATATATATATATATATATATATATATATATATATATATAGGGTGAGGATGTGTGTGGATGGTATTGGTGTAAATGTGTGCGGGTCGAATATGTGTGCGGGGGAGGGGTGTCGTTGTGTCGTCTGTTTGTGTGGAGTAAGTTACTAGTCAGTTGATATAATATGCAATATATTTAAATTACATTAAAAACTGTCATACATTAACGATTTAGCCAGCGTATGCCGCATATGGAAAATTTGGTTGATACGCTGGCATAAGTCGGGTAAGTTGTAAGTACGTTTTGTTTAAATGAAAACCACGCTGGTATATGCTGTCATAAGTTAAAGTACGGCGATGTATCCTATGCCAGAGTATGAGTCATACGTTCCGCATCATTGGAGTTCAGCCCCTTTCACACATTCACCGGGTATATCCGTGAAACAACAGTGTAAAGATCGGCATAAACCGTAATCTTCCGTGCACTCCGTGACCACTCCGGCACCGTCTGGTGGGTTCTCTGGGG
The DNA here is from genome assembly GCA_030159075.1 of Atrina japonica. NCBI lineage: Eukaryota > Metazoa > Mollusca > Bivalvia > Pterioida > Pinnidae > Atrina > Atrina japonica. The sequence goes on from BROG01000806.1 coordinate 117,952, forward strand.
ACGTCTTGGTAGCTCCCGTGATTATCCGTAAAGAGACCGGCGTTATCCGTGTCAGCGCTGAACAGAAGTGAGAGACTTCACGGTTCAAAGTGCGATGCTCTAGATAACCACTCGATCACGAATGCCCCAAAAGCCCTAGGTAACCGAACAATCGTGAACAAATGTAATTTTTGTGAACGTCAGTGATTAATAAAAAAACAAATTTTTGTATAACACGCTCAACATTGTTTTAGCCTATATAACATAGTTATAGCCTATATGGTACCGGTGACCAGTTTTTAATGGAGGAGATGACAAACCAGTTACATTGTACACAGGAAGAGACCAACGGCTAGTAAATTTGCAAACCTTTCAAAATCAGTTTAGGTTCAATCCATTCTATTAATTAAAAACCGATCTCTACTCGCTCCCGTTTTCTGATTATATGTATCATATAGGATCTATCGCAATCCGCCATGGGGTCACGTGCGGATGACCTCGTAGGTGTATCATATTTTCGACCAATGAAAAAGTGATTTACATGATGTTGTAAACATTCAAAGACAAAGTGGACAAAGAGATGTAAACATTTTAACAATATAAAAAACCACTAATACGTACTGAGCACACGAAAACCGGAATCATAACCTTGGATAGGTTCAAATTACCAATGATACCCTGATGAAATTTTGCGGCCTGACGGTTTCCTTTTTATAAATTATATTTTACATCTCTCTGCCATTCATTTTGTAAGTCAAATTTTCATTTTTCGAGCATTACACATCTACGAGAGGTAATCAGCACGTTATCCCATAGCTGATTGCGTTATATCCTCTACGCGGCATGTGAGAAAACAGGAGCGATGAGAGATCGTCAGTTTTTAATTGGATTGATATTTCTTATTGTTGATTCCTTGACTCATTAACCCCTGAAAAACAATGGACTCTTCTGTAAATCAATGACTTAGACCAGTCCAAATGTGTCTTTACGGGGGAATGACTTAAATTTGAAAATAAACTTTCGCCGTCACATCCGCGTATTACCGCGAATTGTCCGATTTAACAAAAATGTTAATAAAATTGATCAGGATTTTGTATTAAGCGAGTACAAGTGAGTCAGTTAAATAGATACAGATGTTGTACAAAGTAAGGAAATAATAAAAGTTAAATCATTAGCCTCCAGATTTACAATATTTTTATCGTTAATGTACGTTTACGTTACCGTAAATGTATCTGTATCATTTATTTCATCGACTCCGTGAAGTGAAACATTTCCGCGTTCCAGGTTATGAACCATTCATTTCCTTACATACTGGTTTCTTTGAACATTGTACTCACAAAATCAATAATTAGCCTATCATACTGATCTATCTGTCCTTAGCCGAACATTTTAAAGAATTAATCATTCCGATTTTTATCAATGATACACCATTTTAGCTTTTCCTTTGAATTTGATTCAATTCGGATAACGGTCTAGTTACTGAGTGGACTATTTAAATAAGATGTTACACGGTGTCTAAATTAACAATACTATTTCCTCCGGAAGTGCAAATTTCTTACATAAGAGGATAATCTGCAAGTGAAGATACATACCTAGATACCGATAATCTAAACAATTACCTAATGTTTTTACCATGTAAACAACTAGAAGGTGTAAATTATCTTCAAGTTTCGCCGTGTCGGGTCATAATTGCCCTGTAGGTCTTTTTTACATAGGCTATATGAGATCATTAAATACAATATGATAATACTTGTACAATGTACATGCATATAGATTGCGACATTTGATAAGAATTCCAGTATGTAATGATGAAAATTAAAGAAAATATGAGCACTGTGGTTCTACCACACCAGGAGAGAGAGAGAGAGAGAGAGAGAGAGAGAGAGAGAGAGAGAGAGAGAGAGAGAGAGAGAGAGAGAGAGAGAGAGAGAGTTTGTAAATCTAAAAACCAGAGATTTGTTTCGAAGTGTTTTGAGTTATCTCGTATTTGTGTCTCTTCCCTTTACTCATGATATGTATTACGTTACTCCTGACATATATTACGCTACTCCTGTTGTGTATTATGTTACTGCTAAAATGTATTACGTTAATCCTGATATGTATAACGTTACTGCTGATATGTATTACGTTATGTTTCTTGCAGGTTGTTGTGTTAAGGGTTTATATTTTATCTATATTCCCGTGGCGATTTTAGACTTTAAACAATATGATTTCACTCTAACATCATCTCCTGATTTTTCCTGATTTTTGACAATTCCTGAATTTTTCCTGAATTTTCAAGACAAACTCCTGAAAACTCCTGATTTTGGGCCTTCCTCACAAAAAAGATATGGTGTTAACCAAAATTTCTTGCTGATTATAACTGTACGTTATAGATATAATGATATATATTTGTATACATTATGTATTAGATGTTAGTTAGCTGTTCAATTGTATTATTCAAATTGTGATCAGGGGCTGAAAATTCTTTAAGTCCGACCTACATATTTTACTTTCGGACTCTGTTGTTTTCTTGCTGTGTGATCCGAGGACCTAACAAGTCTGAATCAATGAATGACTATTCTGTCAAATTCTTTATTTCTAAACTTTATTTGTTTCCTTTGTAAAGTTAAATTGTCATTTTCTCATATGATTTTGGCAGTTTTTGGTTTATATAATTTTGTGTTCCCACCTTTGATAATTGTTATTTGTATTGATTGATTATATTAAAACTCTGACTTAGGTTTATTGTTATTCGACCCATAAGTTTATGTTAGAGGACCGGACCCAGGCAAAATTTAACAAAAATGTCCTGGACTCAAGCAGCCGAAAGAAAATTTTCAGCCCCTTTGTGATATTTTTTTTCTATAGATGTCACAGCATGTTACCATCTACATTATTCAAAGTTTTGCTAAATGTCATATGTTTACTTATAGGGGAGGAAGGCGGCCATTTGTGGGATGTTTGGTACTATTATAAGATTTTTACGTCTCCTGTTTTTCAGCTAATTTCCTTCCTGATTTTTTTAAAAAAAAAAGATGCAAAAACCCGACCCCCTAATGGAATATTGCACCACAATTAATCTAACTTCCAAGCTTAAACCCACACTCTGCTTTGGATGAGATATGCATTGCAAAAAGTTATAGCATAATAAAATTATGTCATGTTCTCACTTTTTGTTAAAATCCCTAGTAAATAATTCTAACATTTCATGAAGTTTTGTAAGAGGATATCCTCAATGATGGAGAGAATTGGCACACGAGCAAGTTTCACTATTGGTCGTAATTTTGCCCGTAAACGTAGTCGTAACTAAAGACGTAACTTGAGTTACGATTTAATTTACGTGTGCGTAATCGAGCCGGCCTGGCTCAGTCGGAAGCGCGCTGGACTTTTGATCATGAGGTCGTGAGTTCGAGTCCAGCCGGCGTCAGGTTGGTTTCCTGTGTTTCGGATGAGAAAGTAAAAACCGAGGTAGGTGTTGGCACGTTAAAGAACCCTCACTGCCAAATTTGAAGCCCTTAACCGGCATTTGGTGACAACTCCATATGAGTGAAACTGAAAGATTCTTGAGTGGGACGTTAAACAACAATAAACAAACAAACAAACAAACACTAAGTAACGTGTAAAACTCAAATGTAAGTTTACGCGTAAGAAGAAAGATACGACTTTATTGAAAATCGTTTCAGACGTTAGTCTAGATTTACGTCTACACGTAAAGTTGCGACTTTTAGTGAAGCTACAAAGCGAATCAAATGTTATCATGCGTCTCCTTAAATTCGTCGTACATATAAATTATAAAATCAAACCAACGAATCTCTACTTTAACTGCAGATATCAACATCTGTGTGCTAACTTTTGATCTATTTCTCTTTTTGATGTATCTAGAATATTTTACGATTGCGTTCAGATCTTCTTTATTTATTACCCTTCTGTTTGTACGATAAAAGTTGTCATTGACTGACTATTTGTCAAATTGAAATTGTGAAAAATTCGCTTCTTTATAGGTGATAAGACTTTTACACAAAACAGGGGGCGAAGAATTTTGTTTTCTCTCCGCTCGACAGGATTCCGAATTGAACTAGCTGAGTCATGACCGTTATCGTTTTCTTTTTATCGTAATTGAGAAACAGTGGCGATTGCATCAGCATTAGGTTGGTTGTGAAGAGATAATTTCGTTGACAATCTGTTTTTCAAGGAAGCCCGTAGTTGCCAAATTTAAGATATAATTTATCAGGTGACTGTCACATAGATATATTGCAACCACTACGGGCTTCCGTAGTTCTCAAATTCAACGGTGTATATTAAGAAAGATATCATAATGTAGTCATTCGAGGCGCGAATCGCCAAGAGGGGGAGGGGGGGACTTTTTCCGTGTAGGCTACAGCCTATTAGCCTATGACATAGGCCGTTCTTTATTACATTTTGGTTTTTAAGCTACCCTTATGATGAACGGCGTCTACAAATATTGTAGAAATCTTATAAAGTAAAGACATGTGAGCAGAAATTAATACCGGAAGTTAATTTGCGACAGCGGAATCAAGTTGACAGATACAACAGGTTACATTTCCAAATGATATGCATGCATTTGTTCTTTGAACCACTAATCTCTGGGTTGATCTCTTTCTTGTGTATACAAGTTAAAATTGACATGTAAAATTTCGGGTCCACGACCGATACAATAACAAAATTTACCAAAATAGGAAGACAGTTAAATAGGCTATAAATAGGCCTATACAATAACAAAAAATCCACAAATCCAAAAGGGATAGCCTACATGAGTATTGTAACTGGTAGAGGATTCAACACATGAGTAAAAATAATCTTTATCAGGATTCTATAAATAATTTACAATTCTTAGGGATAGAAAGCAAATTGGAATTTCATTATCCCCCATCCTGGTACCTCTGTTAAGATTTTGTTTTTGTAATTAGTTTCGCCGTATACGCAATTTTAGAGAAAACAAGACATATTTCTGAGATGTTTACCTGTTTGATTCAGATATGCACGGATGCATACAGCGATGCGAGTCTGAGATATTTTGATTATATCCTATTTATTATGTATACATTATCCAACAAGAAATAAAAATGACTGTAAAATCTATAAATACAATACATGCTCCCCATTTAAACTTTTCGTGTGACACGTTTTTCTTCATCTATCAGTTGATTCAAGATTCAACAAAAATATGTTCACTGATATATGATACGGACAACGAAATAAATTATGAATTTTTTATGAATTTCTCACGGTGAAAGAAAAAAAACTTACGCTGTCTCTTTCACCCGAGGGGGAACTTGAAAAAAAAAGATTTATCATTATTGTAGATCTGTTTTAAAATGTTTCTTTCAACTAAACAAGAAAAATAGAATGTCATTCATTGCAAAAACCCTTTTGCTCCGACTGTGATTGGAACTTGATTTCTTCCTCTTGTGTAGCCAACGTAACCGCTATTCTCAGTTTGTATTTTCTGAGCTCAAAATAGCACTAACTGTTAGGGATATGATAAACTAAAAGTTAATCATTATTTACTGTGATATTCATTGTCAATGTTATATATTCCTGTGTTAAAGTCGGTACTTTGAGTTTCAAAATTAATTAGATAAATAGTTTAAACTTTATCATAGACTTATGTCTTGCTTAATTTTTGTTTTTGTTTTTTGTTGTTTTTTTTTTGGGGGGGGGGGGTGTTAGTTTCGTTTTGTACTTGTTTTGTTTTCTTTGTTTGCTTGTGGAATGATTCTGTATAACTTGGGGAGTTAAATGTAACAACCTCAGTTACTGATGAATTATGTATGTAAATTACATATACAGTTTTAGTTTATATACTCATATATGTATATATGTAAATTACATACAGACCTATAGGTTATCCGCCTAGTATTGATTCTCGTATTAAGGGTCCATATTCTATTTTCGCGTTAACTTATATTTTCATCGTTTTTTTATGAACTTAGATGAAAATAAATGTTAACATTCCATAATTAAATATTACAGTTTATGCAAATAATTCACAATTCACCGTAAATGGTGGACTTCTTCACCCAATTCCATCCCGTTCCGCGTCAGTGGGTGGGTAACAGTGCGATGAGTTTTCATTCTTCAGAAAATAGTATTTTATTACAGAAAGAAATATTTAAAGCGTTGAATGAAATCCTTCATCAAATATAGATAGATAAGACTGGACCCCACCTCCTCCTACCGTACCCGGTCATTACAGAAGCCCGGGGGTAATGGTTTTCACCACTTGGCATCATCTGAAAGATCGTAATTTAATTGTACAATTTGCAAAATCATTGTATTCCGGATACTCTAATATTATCCGAAACACACACACACACACTCTCTCTCTCTCTCTCTCTCTCTCTCTCTCTCTCTCTCTCTCTCTCTCTCTCTCTCTCTCTCTCTCTCTCTCTCTCTCTCTCTCTCTCTCTCTCTCTCTCTCTCTCTCTCTCTCTCTCTCTCTCTCTCTCTCTCTCTCTCTCTCTCTCTCATGCACATACAGACACACCAAGCAAATCACTCGTATACGTAAACTTGTATATTCTTACACCGTACTGACATTCAAGGTAAATATGTCCAATGTAATTAAACGATGTTTTTGTTATATGTAGGGGTTATATTATTTCATTTATCCGACATTTACTGTTTGTATATGCTGATAAAATCGGAACTAATTACCAAGTTTAAACTTTATTATACACAAAGAGTACAGTAGCTCAACTGAGGCTTTAAACGGAGCAGCCAAGTTTACACGTTTTTAAAAGATGCGAACTACTTTTAGTTTGAATATTAAAAGTTTCATAGATTTAAGATACAACGATGATTTCCCGTTCAATTAGATGGAGCGAGTGCGTCCTCGTGCTATCTATCCATAGTACTCATCAATACCTTGTCGCAAAGGTTCTCCCTGTGATCTCGGTGTCTTTGTGTTCTGCCGTCAGCGTCGCTATCGTCGATAATCTAAATGTTTTTGAACATTACACGGGCCGACACTGACGGTGAAACTTTTTTTGTTGTATCTATGAAATAATGCCCCAAATGTACAAATTCATTTTACTACATAATATTACATGATCGCGGACGATATAAGCAGAGAACTTTTGCGACAGAATCATTCTTCGTGGTGGACGAAGACAGGGGTGAACAAGCATACAGTTCTTTCCTGTACTCGGCCGGAAACATCGCAAAGAAAGTAAATAACTGGGGAATATATGTTTATTTTATTCTGTAATGTGGTATGGTGGTCCGTGCAGCGGTAGAATTTGTATTTAATCTATCTGCCGTCACAAGGACAACCTGCTGTATACGGGAGCAATCTTCAGAGAATCACGTGCTGTTTCCTGGAATGTGAAAGGGAGGTAAATGGAATGCTTACATTACTAACAAATACTATTCCTCTTCGTATACTCAGGTTTGTCGACTTATAATATTGTAGTGGTTTGGTGTTCAGCACTTAATTTTTACACGTCGGACTTAAACATATTTCTCTACATTATATGGATAGTTTTATCATCATTTTTCCGATTTTGATTTTTTACAATTTTGACAATTTTTCAAAATATACAACTGGTTATCATCATAACATTAATATAAATGTAGAAGACTGCTCAGAATCACAAGTACAATAAAGAAAAATGTTGCTTCAGAGTTATGTCCCCTGATGAAGTTTGTTTCACTTACATGTTATGTATGCTAAAAAGTGTAAAATTTTAAAACTTAAAACAGTACGAACGCAAAATGTCTAAATAAATTCGATTTACATTCAACTAAATTAGTTAAATTGATATTTAATATATTAAATGATACAAGTTTTTACACCACATAATATCACTTTAATTTCTAGAAAGAATTAGAAGTTACTAAGTATATATATAAATACGGATAATTTCATTCATTTCCCTATATCGATACACCGAAAATATGGATTTTTCTTCAGTTTCAAAGTTTGTTTCTTTTACAACTATAATTCTCTCTGTGGTTGTCTATCTAGATTTCTGAAATATTGATTTTGTTGAAACGCCTTGGACTGACACCAATGTCAGTGACCTTTTACCTTGAATGACTTTGATACTGAAAAAGCTCGATTTTTTAAACACCGCTATATCAATCTTTTACACAGAGTTGTCGCTCTTGGCACTTGAGATAGTGCCAGGACCGACAACTCTGTATGAGAGATTGCCGCTATACGTGTTTTTGAATGGTTGATTTTCGTTACACCAACTAATTTTTCAGTTATATGTTGGCAAACATTTTTTAATTAACACGTAATAATATCGTAACAGCACCTATCTCACTAATAAGATATATTCTACTAACACGAATGGCGATGGGTTCATGACCTTGCTGTGACCTTGAAACCAAGGTGTGTTTAAACACTGCTTTATTTCTGTATATTGGCATGGTGGTCCGTGCAGCGGTAGACTGATATTGTATTTCTCTGCCGTCACAAGGACAACCTGCTATTTACGGGAGCTGTCGGCGGAAGAGGACGACATATAAATCGTTAGACGTGTAACATCCTGGAAAGCACAGGGAGGTAAAGGGAATGCTGTTTGATTAACACATGCCTTAAATATAGATCTGTACTGATTCGTGTATTTACATCTGTCATACTTTTCTTTAAAATAGTGGACTGGGCAGGTCTTAAATACTAACATTCTGGAAAATTTATTTATTAACTAACTTCAATACAAAAATTGGAAACAATTAAAAATTTGGTGTTTGCAGCTTCCTTTAGATTAATATTAATTAATATTCTAACATTGAAACCAAACTAAATCGACTTTACTTCTGGCTTTAACGCTTTAACGATATGGCATAGGCAATTTATTATTTCTCTGTGTAGCTTTACAACGCCGAAATACATACATATTTATATATGTTTTACTAACACAAAGGTCACAGGGTTCATGGCCTAGTTATGACCTTGACACCAACTGAACGTCTTCCGTCGGGGACACTGTTTTACTTCTGTATTTTGGTATGGTGGTCCGTGCAGCGGTAGAATTTGATTTAAATTATCTGCCGTCACAAGGACAACCTGCTATTTACGGTAACTGTCATCTGATGTATCCGGCAAGAGTAATCTTGTACAATATCAATTTCTGTGGAAGCTCCAACGGGGAGGCAGACAGAATGCTGCTGTGTAAGTTATGCCAAACGTCATTGCACATGACGCCAGTAAGTATATTGGCCATTCCATCAAAGCGTGTCACCCATGTCATTTTTTCTTTTAAAGTTTTTAAAGGTGCTAGTTCACATGATTTCAGGAAATTAGATTTTTTGGTATTTTTAATTATCGAATAGGCTATTTGTATTTACTGAAAAAATATATATCATTGAAAGGATTGTTTTAAAAAAAACTGAAATATGAGACACAAGGGATGGAATTAAAATGATCTGTAGGATCTGAGGCATACTGAATTCTTTTGTTAAACCAATGCCAGAAAAATGTGGGATAAGAATAGACTCAACTTTCTTTTATTGAATATATTAATTAAGTCATTTTTGTTATGTCCACATATCCAAATAATTTCCTAAAAGTGTCATTTGCTGTGGTTTTTCATTTACATTTGTATTTTTCTTCCTTTTCTACTACTTAGATTAATATACAGTAAAAAAAAAACAGATATACACAGGCATATTGATAATAATTCTTGAATTCCTATATATTTTGTAAAAATTTCTTGAGAAATCCAGCTGGTTTGGCACTTTTTTTAATGCAACTGATTTCCTCAACCTTACTATTTGTATATGAATACCACACCTGGCCTGACCTTATTTTCACACAAATATATAGAAATATAAGATGTTATGTCTGTGTATATCGCTTATTTGTTATTGTACAAGTAGTAAAAATAAAAGAAAAAATCAAAACTATGTTTTTTGGTAAAAAAAAAAAACCGCTAATGCCTATTTGATTAAAAATAAATTAGACATTTTCCGAACTTTCCTTGATCAAGGAGTAATTCTGGACTCTGTGGTTCTTGTATCTGTTTAAGGGCATTATTGTATTCTGGAATATCAGCTGATATCTGTGAGAAAGTTTGCCAGTTTACATGCGGAAGGTTGTTTATTAATTAATTTTTCATTCATTATTTTCATTTATTTGGAAATTTATTCATTTATAAGGTAGATAATTTATTTTCCAATGCCATGCAGCATACGGGATAAACAAATAAACAATGGTACAGACAATCCATTTATCTATTTAAAATTCATTTATTCATTTATTAATTTGCTTATTTGGATATTTATTTATTTAATTATATATTTATTCATTTATGTATTTATTTATTTATTTATTTATTTATCATTCATTCATTTATATATGTATTTGTCTATTTATTTATTTATTCATTTATTTATTTATCATTCATTCATTCATTCATTCATTTATATATTTATTTGTCTCTTTATTTATTTATCTATTTATTGATTTATTTATCTATCTATTTATCTATTTATTTATTTATTTATTTATTTATGTATCTATTCATTTATTTATTTATTCATCTATCTATTTATTTATATATTTATATACTTATTTATCTGTCTATTTATTTATTTATTTATCTGAATATTAATATTTATTTACCATTAATTCATTTTATCTATAAAACCATACCTTCACCAGTAACTAAAATTCGGCTGAACGTAATTGATAATTAATGGATCACATTGTTTTCTAGAATTTCATTTGATATGTAGAGAAGCTGGTCCACTTTCGTTTGTGACTATTATTAATTCGCGTGTCGAAATATCTTATTATTTCACAATGGAGATTTGGATCACAGTGAATGAGCACTCGCTTGAAATTTGGGTATAATGAAATGGAACATTAAAGCTAGAATCAAACACCGGTCTACTGTGACACGGGACCTGGGTTTTTACTGTCTCATCCGAAGGACAGGAAACCAACCTGCCGCCGGCTGGACTTGAACTCACGACCTCACGATCAAGAGTCGAGCGCTCTACCGACTGAGCCAGGCCGGCTCGCAAAGAAAATCCATTCGCACTATAAATTTTAACCAGGTTTGATATATCTATTTATCTTTATTTGATTTCAAAAATTATTCCTGATCTTCTTGGTTTAATCTGGTAAAATTTTCGATCATTCTGATTCATAACATTCAAGCAAAATAATATAACGATTACCGCAATCCACGTCATGTATGTCAGCATGTATGGGACTCAAACCCGGTTCTTTTGTGTGCCAATATCAGCGATATATAAAGCTTTAAATATCGCTGCCAATATACATTATATATATGTATATATATGTATATATATATATATCTATATATATATATATAATATATATATATATATATATATATATATATATATATATATATATATATATATATATAGTCGTGGGCTAGGCATCAGTGATATCAGTGAAATACAGGCGCATTCTCCCACGGATCCGTTCAAATGTTAGGTACAAAATTTGTAACGGCTTTTACCTATCTATCGCCTTTTATATTTACAAAGCACTGATACCCAACAACACTATATACACCTCAGTAATGGATCTAAGCAAATACATAGTCTTTTGTCTTTTTTGTTTTTTTGTTTTTTTTTCTCTTTCGTTTTGATAATTATTTGCATGATGGGAATTTTCGAGTTAGTCCGGATTACCGTTATAATCCTGCATTTAGTCGCACAAGTCACGTGAATTGTGAAAAAAAATGCACAACGTTATTTCTGGTTTCAGTTATATACAGGTCCCGAGAGTGCAGTAGGTGAGAGCGTCCTGCTAGTGTTCGGAAGGTCCTGGGTTCAATATTTCCCCCCCTGCCTACTATATTTGGCGTTCAACCAAATAACTCACTGTGTGTTTAAGAGTCTCTTGTATTACATTACATTACACAAAATAACAACAATGCTCTAAAACATAATCATTATCCATGTCCGCTGCATACGGAAGTACACATGAGAAACAAAATCGAAAAGGAGCTACTAAATGCAGGATCATAATGGTAATCCGGGATAACTCGAATGTTCCCTGCTGCACATACCTAAATCTTAAGACAACAGTTTTTTTCATACTTATCCAAGTTGATTCATGCAGAATGTATCACTACATGATTGTAATAACAAAATTTGTTGTTCATACAAGAAATTATGTTGCTGTTATTACAAAGTATTATTTCGTTAAAACCAGATACTTCATATATTTTTATAAACAACTTTACATTTTGACTTTATAATAATATATAACGTCAAAATAAAAAGTTGTTTATTTCAACATAATATATTGTTATAACGACATATAGAGCGGATGCATACTGAGATGCAATAACAAATTAAGTTTTGTTTTCAAATTGTTTTTTCTTTGTCATTTTTCTCAATATATTACATATACACCAACAACGTTTCATTGAGAGTTAATTCTAAATAAATTTTGATTATACTGACACCATAAAATTCAGAATAACTAAAAGTTTCATTGTGTATGTTCGCATAATATTCAAATTTTTTATTTTCAGGATTTTGCAATTTAAACATAGAATTATTTTTTTTGTCGCAATTCCTTATTTACACATATGAAATTAATGATTACAACTTTGTATCTTTAAACTTCATCAGTACTACAGGTACTTGTGGACAGGACCATCTAAATGTGCCTTGTCCATAACCCCTTTAAACATAGAATTATTTTTTTGTCGCAATTCCTTATTTACACATATAAAATTAATGATTACAACTTTGTATCTTTAAACGTCATCAGTACTACAGGTACTTGTGGACAGGACCATCTAAGTGTGCCTTGTCCATAACCCCTTGATATTTTTAGTCTATTCCATTTATTCTTTTGATCAAAACATGGTAATTTTGGGATATACCAGGAACTATGACGAAAAAAAACCCAGACTTGAGTCAAAAGTGGTCACACACTATATATAACTTTATACATGTATATAAAAAGAGAAAGTAAGACACTTCTCATTGTTTACATTGACAATGCGAGACACCTGTCTGGTTATAATCGCGTGTATTATAATTAATAAACACTTAGCGGTCTTCTCTGTCTTCCCTCTTCTCTACCATCACTGAAAACATAAGTTACTTTAATTTTCACTCGAGATGATATAAAAAACATCAATCCCTATTTTTTCATTCGAATTTAAATTTATTTCTGAAATTTGGAGTAGCCGTTACGAAAGAAGTTAGACTCGCATGCGCACCAAGCATGGTAGAGATTTGAAGCGCACCAAGTTTCCCGAATGTCAATTACGGTAACGCTATGGGTAATTAACGAGGTACCTCCATCTACTTCTTGCTGCCATGTTTCCTGGTATATCCAAAATTTACCATTTTTTTTTTATGAAAAGAATAAATAAAATAGACTAAAACATCAAGGGGTTATGGGCAAGGCACACTTAGATGTTCCTGTCCACAAGTATCTGTGATCAGTACTATAAAACCAGCTGATGGAACTTAAAAACAAACACAGAAACTTAACGTCATAAACGGTAAACAGTGAAAATTGTATTGAAATTTAATGGGAAATTACTTTGTTTTTTCTAATGTTGTTTCAGATAAAAATATATTGAGAAAAAGAAACTTATTAAAGTTGCGTCAATTTTGGCATGTCAATGTACATGTTGCACGTGTCTGCTTCCGTACAATTTGGTTCAGGGAGAAAGGAAAATAAATTATTCACTTGATATAGGTGTGATAGCTGCAGTAAGTTTCTATTTTTATCCGTGGAAGGTTACCTGTGTTTTATTGAAATATCAGCTTAAATATCTTGAATTTCCAAAAAAAATTATGCTAAATAGAATTCAAATATAAATATATTTCTCATCGAGTGACAAGAATTTCTGTCAGTTGTATGAAATAAATTTATCTATTATCTTACCGAAATTCTGAATAAAATGTCAGAACGGAAGGTAAATCTAAAATTTATTATCTTTGTTATTTAAATACATGTCACAGGCGTCGGAAGCAAATTGAAAGTGGGGGGGGGGGGGGCTAAACCAACTTAAAACACACACACGCCAGAAGTGGGGGGGCTAAACCAACTTAAAACACACACACGCCAGAAACGTCTTGGGGGCTAAGCCCCAATTTTCAACACCTATGCCTATCTTTGCAAAAAAGTGGGGGGGCTAAGCCCCCCTAGCCCCCCCCCCCGGCTCCGACGCCTATGTATGTATCTTATTTCCATTTATAGAAAAAAGACAACGGTTTATGAAACCACCAAAACGTTAAAGATAAAGAACCAAAAAAAATCTGTATTAAAGGGCTGCGCAATGCTAAAAAAAAAACCTTGAAAATATATTACAATACTTTGTAGTTGTTTAATTTCACGGGGGAAATATTCGCGTTTTTCTAACAGGAACTTATTCACGGATATTAAATTTCGTGCAAGATTAATTACGGACATTCATCATGATACTTCATAAGTATAAGGTATTATATACACGGGTATTTGATTTCGCGATATTGTCATTGACCGCGAATATAGCGAAATTAAATCATCCTTGAATAAAAGCAACTACATTAAATTTCACGCAAGATTAATTACGAACTGTCATCCTGATACTTCATAGATATAAGGTATTATATACACGGGTTTTTGATTTCGCGATATTGTCAATGACCGCGAACATAGCGAAATTAAATCACCCGTGAATAAAAGCAACTATACAATAGAACTGGATCGCCTGTAAGTATGTGTACATGTATTACATAAAGACCAGTTTCTCGCTTAAGATTTCATATCGCTTATCAGACGACATTCAGTCCGCCCGTCAGGTGGTCTAAAAAGCGAGGTACCACTAAAAGTATTAATACAGAGTTTGTGTTATTCGGTAATATAGTTAAGGATTAACTTTAACTATTCTCCAATGTATTGAGAAATAGTATTGTTTGAGGCAGTGCACACTTTATAATCCGCGAATAAATTGGCTTCAAATTTTAATTTTTAACAAAAAAAATGCACATAAGAATATATCCGCTACTGTCGGTTGTCCTTAGCAACCGCCGACATAAAATTCTAGTTAGCCATTCTGAATCGGTGGAGACGACACACATTTAAACGAAGGCTGTTTGTGCAAAGAAATTTATCTATTTAGATTTAAGTGAAAGATACAGTTGGCATATGCAGAGTTAGACAGAAGCCCAGCCGACGAATTGTGAGCTAAAAGTGAAATTAGAAGGCTTGGGCGCTTCATCCGTTTGATTTTATGCGACGACATCCTTATGGCAGCGGAGAGCATTTCCGGAAGCAGGCGTGGCAAAGGCCAATCAAAGTTGCTGTCTTATACAAAAATTTAAATTATTACAAAATACATTTTAGTACAAAAGTATTATTTTAAAACATTAATTTAAAGTCTCTAACCTCGAACAGCGAGATCTGGAACCGCACTGGAACCCTAAGCTAATTTTGTTAAAGATTTTACTAATTTATTCCCTGTAGGTAGGTTGGTGCACTAGTACGGTTGTCATGTTCTTTCTTCCACCGAAAAAAAAATTACCACCACCATTGTATTGTTGAGTGTGGCGTAAAACACCATTTAACTGATATTTCTACATGTACTTGGTGGTCATACAGGGGGGTAGAAATCTCATTTGGTTTATACATACTTTATTTGTAGTAATTATTGTGTATTTATGTATTCATTTGATATTTCATGATAAGTGTATATCTAGTGATAAGAAAAAAGCCTTTAGTTACTGATTATAGTAAATCATTCTCTCTCCGGATGTTCTAGTTAGTTATATTTGTTGAGGAAAAAATCAACCACGTGTCTGAAAAAGGCAGTCAAATAAAAGAATAAATAAAGAGCGATTGACCAATCGAGTATGCTATCACATGGATTCATAGAAAAAAATGATAAAAATTATACAAATATCACAGAAAGAAAAAGAAGATAGAGAGGGTGCATTAAATTAACTATATAAGGTGTATTAAGTTAGCTATAAAGGATGTTTAAAGTTAGCTATATAGGTTTTTTAGGTTAGCTATATAGTCTTTTAAGTTAGCTATATAGGGGGTATTAAGTTACCTTTATAGAAGGTATTAGGTCAGCTATATAGGGTGTATTGAGTAAGCTAAATAAAATATTTTAAATTGGCTATAAAGGGTGTATTAAGTTAGCTAGATAGGGTGTATTGTGTTATCTATATGGGGTGTATATAAGTAGATATATAGGGTGTGTTGAGTTAGCTATATAGGGGGTATTGTTATCTATATTGGTTGTATATAAGTAAATATATAGGCTGCATTGAGTTAGCTAGATAGGGTGTATTGTGTTATCTATATGGGGTGTATGTAAGTAAATATATAGGGTGTGTTGAGTTAGCTAGATAGGGTGTATTGTGTTATCTATATGGGGTGTATATAAATAAGCTATACAGGCTGTATTGAGTTAGCTAGATAGGGTGTATTAAGTTAGCTATATAATATGTATTGAGTTACCTATATAGGGTGTATTGAGCTAGCTACATAGGGTGTATTGAGCTAGCTACATAGGGTGTATTGAGTTACCTATATAGGGTGTATTGAGTTACCTGTATAGGGTGTATTGAGCTAGCTACATAGGGTGTATTGAGCTAGCTACATAGGGTGTATTGAGTACATGCCAACACATAATTTTACTTATCCTTATATTTCAAATGCAACTTGGTAATCATAGTGATTTTGTCATGTGATTTTAGTGTGGTTATCCCGTGACAAATTCTGATCAATAACAGAAAATACATTAAAGAAGATGGAGAAGAGATGACTTTGTGTACCTTTGACTAACAACTGAAACAACACATGGTACGGACATGCTCTGAAGACTTACCTGGATACTTTATCTAGTAACTTCAGGTTTTATGTCGCATGTATGAAATAATAAGATAGCACGTGTTTTACTTGTTTTTTACTTGACAAGTTATAAGGGGTATTCGTACACCAATTCTAAAATATGCTTATAAACTAGAGTATATATATATATATATATATATATATATATATATATATATATATATATATATACTATATATATATATATATATATATATACAGCCACCGCTGTATAAAGGACACCTATGTACATAAATCACTCAAACATAACCTTTTTGTTAACTTTTTAATAAGGAATAATCCTCCTTATAAAGGCCTGTTCTCTTGAGTGGCTTTTATGGACAAATTTGTCTTATATATTATATATATATATATATATATATATATATATATATATATATATATATATATATATATTATATATATATATATATATATATATATATATATACAACACTGTCGGAAGCAAATTGAAAGTGGGGGCTAAACCAACTTAAAACACACACACGCCAGAAACATCTAGGCGCTAAGCCTTAATTTTCAACACATATGTCTATCTTTGCCAAAAAAGTGGGGGGGGGGGCCGGGGGGCTAAGTCCCCCCGGTTCCGACGCCTATGTTATATATATATATAACAGTGGCGTAGCTTGCTCCAGAAAATTGGGGGTACAACCGTTCAAGGTATTGAATGGCTTCCATGGGCGAATCCAGGAATTTTCCAAATGGGGGGAGTAACTTTTTTGGGGGGTGACAAGACGCCATGCTTGTGAAAATGATGTGTTCTTTATGCAGTGGTGCATGAAGCAAGTCGAAAGGTGATTTTAAAAGGGGTTGGGTTTGAGGCTGGTGACATCAATTATTCTGTTTATGCAATGCATACCTCATCAACAGTACAGTGATGATTTCAAGTTTGAGTGGTGTAAATCTTAAATAAAGTCACCGACCGGAGCGACGCGCGAAATTGTCTTGAATTTTACAGCTTTTTATAGAAAAATGAAAGTTTTTATCAACTTTAGACGGCACTTACAGTACCAACGTGTGCTCCTACGTACATGTAATGTCTAAATAATTGGTAAGATATACGGTACATTTTGATACAATGCAAAATTTGCCAAGTTTACAAAATAAATAAGCTGAGGAAAAGAAAACGAAAATTTCTTTACCGAAATGATGGGCAACAGGGAAGGAAGAGTGTATATAATGTAATTGTTTTAGCAGAGCGTTGCGAGGCGAAACATTTTGATAATTCATTTTTATTAATGTTTTAACGTTTTACTAAAATTATATAGGTTTTAAACATTTGTTTTAACTTCTGGGCTTTTATATATATATATATATATATATATATATATATATATATATATATATATATATATATATATATATATATATGCGCGGATGCAGGATTTTAGGTTAGAGGGGGCGTGTCTTTTTATCTTCACAGTGCCTTAGGATGCGGATCAAGAACATGTTCGGTGTGGGGTGAGGGTAACATAATTATACTAGGCTGTTAATAATACAAGCCTTATTGCACAAGTTTATGTTTTACAAATTGTTGGATAAATTGTGAAGCAATAAATCATTTGAGACAATAGGGAAACGTAGTTATTTAAAAATAATGATTATAAAATTTGGAAGCTTTCTACACACGATGTAACTAGAAGTTTCCGATGCTTTGAGGGTCGTTAATGTAGAATATCGTTGCCGAGGGGAGCGAGGCGCAAAAATTTATGGAAATCTGTTATTTATTTTCCAGATATTTACTTAAAAATCAAAGGTTTTACATCTATTTTTTCTGCGCTTCTGCCTGAATCCTTTCCTGGTCACTACACATAATACTAAGTGTTGGATCGTAATGGGGTCGGGTTTTAAACTTCTTTCAGAAAATACTTGAAAGTCCGTAGACGCATTATTTTGCTTCCAGTACAACTGAATTCCGCTAATAAATCACATCGATTATCTTTCTCAAAATATTGTTGATTTAGCAAAAATTGTAATCTAAATTAGGGACAGAATTTCGACTTAAAGTGATATGAGCTGTCGTAGGTGAAAATGTTTACGTGTCAATATTATGTAATATTCTATCTCATATATATTCCAAAGAGACCATCTATTGTTTAGAATAACAAATGCATGTGTAAAATTGCAACCATCTTGCAAACGTAACCCGTAATATCAGTTATTGTTTGTCCGTCATTACTTTCGGCATTGCAAATAAACTTTCGGTAAATTTATACGAAGATTACCGAATGTCCAATAAACACGTGCTATTTGAACTTAATATACATTCTATACTTATAACTCTTTGTGCTTATTTTCGTACATCATCATTTCATATCTAAATCAGGCAAAGTTGGTCTTTTTCGTCATTTCAAAACATTCGTTTCTGAAATTGTCCACGTGCCGGGTATATCGGGTGATCTCGACCATTTTTAACTCGTCCCAATGCATTCTCGGCTTTATCGTTTTTGACACATATGATCATGAATTGCCCACCTCCACCGAGCATGGCAGCACGATTATAAAACATGAGCTACGCATACTTTTCACAGTTATATTGTTTAGATTTTGTCAATGTCAGCATTTAGGGTAACATTGAAGATCGGGAAAATTTCTTTTAGTGACCTGATATATTTATTTATTTATTCATCCGATTTCCTTCAGGTATTTAAAATAGCACTGAAAATTTTATATTTTACATAATACATGCACTTTCCAATAAAAATCACGTCCTGTACTTTAAAAGTAAATATAAAACACATAAAAAATCGGTCGACTTTAACATAGTCCGAGCGCGTAAAGGACCCAGACCCCCTGACCAAATTACGAAGTACATTTAACATGGCGAAAGAGTTCATCTGAATGGTCATTGCATACGGAAATACAGCTGGATTTTTTAAGGTACGGGAAAACTTAAATTCTAATAAAACAAATAACTTTGAAAAGAAGATCTTTTACAATATTTCAGGTGTTTGATAATGTATTTGAACACACATTTTATTATATTTTCGACTATATGTCAGGGGACAAAAATAATTATTTATAACCTTAAATAAAGCTAGCATTGATAGATTAATTCAACCTAAAATTGAAATGGAATTTGGTGATGATTAGGGAGTTCGGGAGTAAGCTCCCGAGATAAAATTTTAAATAATCCAATTAATTGGAAGCCCGATGAGGTATTGTCCAGCTCCCAGATACAATACCGTTTTCCACTAGTCTTTCAAATTGTATTTTAATTAAATTTCATATTTTTGTGCTGAAATTCACATTTTTAATTTTTTTTTTTTTGAAATGCAACAGTTTGATAGTAAAAAAATTAAATGAAAAAAGTAAATATAACAAAATAAATGAAAAAGAAAATAGAAAATGTCAATATCGCCACCTGATATCCTAGTATGCTATAGGTCTACGTTTGCCCCGTGGTCCAGGGCATTTCCCTAGAAATAAAAGATAGTTAATTTTCACATTGCAACTCGTTTTTATCCCAAACAATGCAAACATGACAGACTAATTATTCAACAATAAAAACTTGAGTTTCAACGAATGTTACAAGAGCAATTCAAGTGGGTCCAGAAAATTTTCATTTTTAAAAGATCTAGGAAGCCTTTTCCGGACTCAGTCTAGAAAATCTTTTGATTTTAAAATCTCTGAGAGGCCATTTTCTGGCTTCCAAACACTAAAACTTTATTTACGATTTTCTATTTAAAGAATACAAAAGACAATTTTAGGGGGTGCGTGCGCCCCCTCTCTCCACGCCCCCTCCAAACCCGCCAGTGATATATATCACATGACTTAGTTGAAGCTCGTGATCTACACAATTTCATACAGCATAATGCTTTCATAGGTCTTTCTCAACCTCACGTACGAGTTATTCCCCTTGTGTCGTATGCAACTTACCACGAGTTTAAACCGAATGCGTAGCGATTAAACGCCACACTCTTATTTTGTTTACTTGAAAACAGCGTCATCTTCTTTGTATTCCTCGTTCAGTTTAGTACCTTTGAGGGTATTTTTTTTTAAACTTGCGTCTGAAATTAAAAGAAAGGAAGAAAACATGATATTATAATGATAATTATTTGCTACTCGGTACAAAAAGGTTGTATTATACGGATCCATCGACATTAAACATGTCTATAGATATCCACAGATACAGAATCAACTGGTGGTTGTTCGGGTTTCAGATGTGTACATCACATCTAAACACTTATCCGTTTCTTTCCTCTGGGTACTTTTGGAAGACAGCAATTTTGTATAGATAGTTTGTCCGAGATAACGAATTGATTCGGGAGTTGTAGACACCATAAAACACACGGTTCCGTTTGTAACCGTATAAGTGTTTCCATATCCGTTGTTAGTCGCCAATATCTCTCCTCGTGACGTCATGCTACTGACAACCAAATCTGTGTTTTTCTTTTATCAAAAACATATGCTTCGTATGTTCTCTGCACACGTGGTATTAATGTAATATTTACTGCCATGGGCATATAAACACCTACATAGAACTTTGTATTCATGCCAAAGTGGTTACGTTCACGAACTGCAGTCCTTTGGTCAGATAGATGGCGCTGCAGAAGATAAAACTTGTTATGCCTATTGAAAGTCTACACGTTGTTACATCAGAAACATGCCTATGGTAGATGTATTTTATAATTGTGCTGTACTTAAAACAGCATGCTAGGGCATAATCCTTGGTAATCTAACGTCGAAATCTTAGTGAGAGGCACATCAGTACTGCATTCCTAACAGTATTTCATTGACTTATTGCAGACGACAAGAAACCGTATGGTTGCACACGTTGCCTAATATAACAATACAAATATTATAAACAACATACATTTCTAATTTTGGTAAACTGAAAATGAGTACACGACTACATATATCGGTAGTCGTGTACTTTTTTTTCAATTTACCAAAATTAGAAATGAATAAACGACAGTACCGAAGTTATAATGTTATAA
The DNA here is from genome assembly GCA_030159075.1 of Atrina japonica. Lineage (NCBI taxonomy): Eukaryota > Metazoa > Mollusca > Bivalvia > Pterioida > Pinnidae > Atrina > Atrina japonica. The sequence continues at coordinate 139,681 of BROG01000806.1, forward strand.
TGTTATATCGTTTCTGTCAGTTAGACTTCTATCCATCAGTTGAGCTCCTATTTACACAGATTTTCTAAAGAGAACTTGAACCATGCACTGTCTAATTATAGGACGTTCAAAAGCGCTAAATTATATACAGGATGAAAAAGACTAGTCAGTTTATAATCATTATGTTGAAATATATATGTACACATGTATGCCAATATGCATATTATGAAAGTCTCCGAGGCACGTACTCTTGAAACTTGCACTCGGGTCAATTGCTATTGATAAAATTAATCAATCTCTCTCTCTCTCTCTCTCTCTCTCTCTCTCTCTCTCTCTCTCTCTCTCTCTCTCTCTCTCTCTCATTTGTATTAACAAAGTAATTTTTTCTGGGTATTTAGATACTATTTAATATTAAGAAAAGTATGTATTCGTCGAAATCTGGTGAAATAAAACACTATCAAAACAAAATACAAAATTTGGGGATTTGAAAAAGTTCACACACAGCTATAACCAGATGCCGGACAGATTATATATATATATTACATAGGCGTTGGAACCGGTCCCCCCCCCCCCCCCCCCACTTTTTTTTACAAAGATAGACATAGGTGTTGAAAATTGGGGCTTAGCCCCCAGACGTTTCTGGCGTGTGTGTGTTTTTTAAGTTGGTTTAGCCCCCCCCCACTTTCACTTTGCTTCCGACGCCTATGTATTAAATGTCCCATCTGATTGATTTGCTGGGAGTTTTACTGGTAAACCACAAACTTGAGCGACAAAAGCGTAACGTTACTTTTTCAAATAATGTTATGTCTTGGTCAGGATATTTACAAATAAATATCCATGCTGTCATTGTTTCGGATTTGTATCGTACTAAAGCCATCAGCGGATTGATTAGCCTACACTGTGCAATATTGAGATAGATCATGAAAACTTTGTATTTCTGTTTCAGTTTTATTTGTCGAATCTTGATACAGATCATGATTATTGTATCATACCCCGACCTCTGAATTATCAAGTTTGTCTAATGGTCTGCCCAAAAACAAAAACAAAAAAAGAAAAATATTTGAAATGCTTTCCGTATGGCTGCAAATAAATTAATAAATCGCGTACACTGGTCGGATACGGCCCTATATTATTTCCTCCTGGTCGATCTCACCGTAAAAACCTGGATCCAACACTGGTAGACATTTTCAGGGAGGGTGACATCAAATTAGATCTTATCACGAATTCTGTGTATCAATATCGTTTATTTCATACGCTAAACACATGTTACATACACTCTGCGTGATACGGGAAGTCTGTCGGTATACCGTGACAGTACACATTGTAATTAACTCGAGTAGGAACAATCTGGCACACTAGGGTATATCTACGAACCTTTCAGTATGTAAACGATAATCAGATCTCTGTTGATAAACCGCTTACACAGACACTAACACATGTCTTTTAACTTCATTAAGTACATGTAAGATTGACTGTCAAATTCTATTGTTGATATGGAGATTCTGTTGAGTGTCGGTGATTAGCAGATCACTTAAATTACTTAAATTCCTGTGCTACCAACACATGTCTTCCGAAGCACAAATTTTGAATTACTAACTGGATATAAATTTACATGTAGATCTATCATGTTTTCACGTTTTGGTAAAAACTCTAGGTCGGAAGTCACCAAATTTACTCAATACACAAGCTCAACTTGTATTTCATTATTTTCACTATATAACCGTTTTTAAAACATTTAGGTTTGAGTGATTATGAAACGTATTATTATTTTTCATCAAAATTTGAGTACGTACTAATTTTTTAAATATTTCCGAAGTTTTCGTCAAATGAGAAATGATTTTGATCATTATTTACAATTGTATGCCGTCAATATACAAACATGTCAAGTTACAGAATAAATTTTGCGTGTTTTTACCTTAAAATCATGAGAAGTTAGTTGAGCTTGAGTACGGAGTAAATTTGGTGATTTTCTAAATCAAAAGGTGACAGCATGATATATGTATAACGTCTACTTATGTCAAACTAAAACATTTATTACATAGGGCATTGGGTGTTAAACTGAGAGAGAGAGAGAGAGAGAGAGAGGGGGGGGAGGGAGGTAATTGTATAAGTGACTGATTGTATATATACAAACTTTAGAATTTAAAATATGCGTTCTGGTCAGTCGATCCGTCTTCCACTTTGTTGTGCGGTTTACACTAAATCAGCATCGATGAGGATTTAGTCAATTTGAAATCATACATTGATATTTTCTTTACATTGCAATCAAGCTGGACAATGAAAGTATATATATTTACAGACACCATGTATGTGCGCAGGCCGCTGTCATTTAGAAAACATTTTGGGCATAGAGTCCCCCCGGAAATGTTTCTATATAGAAACACACAACCCGGAAATTTTTCTACATATAAAAATATTTCCCCTGGAAGGAATACTATTATAGAAAACATTACCACGTTGGAAGATTTTCTACATGTTCCCCCCGGAAATTTTCCTATGTAGAAAACATTCTCCCTTAATCCGGAAAACATTAATAAATCTGTTCACTGATTATTTCAAAATAAAAAACACTATGAAAACATACGCTGAATGTAAATCCCACGTGTTTACCGAATATTCATGTAGTTTATAAGAGACCTTCTCAGTTATTTTGAAACAAACTTATAAGATTCTTTCTCACTTATTTTATTCAAACCTATAAGTTCTCACGTTTTTTTTAGTGTTAAAACATCTGTTCCTCTGTCATGTTGTAAATAATGAATTTACTTGGTGGGGAGTAAATTCAAAATTTACAACATGACACTTCTATAGAAAATTTATTACAGCGAGAGCATAATTTTTTTTACAGGCTGAGCAAATTTAAATGAAATAAATATGCATTGTTGGTACTTCTTATATTTTGACCTAATTATGAATTGAAATACAAAATTAATTCCCCAATGGCTTGCTGGTGACCCGTTGGGGAATTTAATTATGTATTGTTTTTAATATTAAAAATATACTGATTTATTTATTACAGATCCGTTAAGTCGGAAATATCGTGCATTCTTGGATATCAGTAAAAACAATATGCTAATCGACTCATCAATATCAATAAAGAAAACATTCAATATAATTTTGTCCTCAGTAATCTGTCACTTCTGGTATTTGCTACATATTGCAAATTCCTTCCGATGAAACTGTGTATACCATTATGTAATACTCCCTCTAGTGTTATGAACCAGCAGGAGCGACATTCATATTCATTTTCTCCGTGACCTACTGATACCTCACAGCGTTGCATTCAATATGATGGCAATTAAAATAATACAAGTTATTTAATCTCTATAATTTCCAGCTGGAATTTTGGAAAATAAGGCTAGGTGATGAGCAAGACGACGACGACGATGATGATGATAATGACGGCGACGATAATGCTGATTGAAAATAATGAATAACAGGATATCGCGGACGGTGTTGATGATGGGGTCGGTAATGACAGCGACGACAAAATATCTTAGATAATTATGAAAACATGATGACGAAGATGATGATAAACCTGAAGCACTTATCACCCACCTAGTAAATTCAAAAATTAAAATATGACACACTTATCATTGTCTCAATTTTTGGTTGGTGAAATCCCTGGAAAATCAAAAAGCGAGAATATAATACTACTTCTATTGCTGTTGCTGCTGTTGCTGGTATATATAATGCTATAATAATTCTGTGATATATCTGACTGTATGAATCACAGCTGTATGTAATTACGGCAAATGAACTGTGTGATATTTGGATGTTACGTTTCTCTGATTTATGTAACATTAGATTCAGTGTTTATACATATCAACATCACACACACACGGACGAGGTACACATTCTTGAATCAAAAATTGAGAATTGGCACAGCATTTATTCTAGTCAGCAGAAATGAGATTACAATGAATTTTGTGTAGGAAAACACTTTCCCCCACTGAATCTTGTCAAAAACAGAGATAACACCTTTATCCTGTATATTTTGGTACATCTGTGACGTCACAATTCTATCCTGTATGATATACGTTCCCGAAAGATTATATAAAAAATGATAATTGCATAAGTTTGGTGGATACTGTTTTTGGCATCAAAAGAAACACAAGTTAAAGACCTATCTTACATATACGGTGAAACCTGTATATAAAGACGCACTTTGGGACACAGGTAAACCGGTCTTTATGGGGAGGTGGTCTTTACATAGAGGTTGATTTGTACACAAATCGTACTATTGGGGACAGCAAAAAAAAAAAAAAAAAAAAAAAAAGACTAGGTGGTCTTTATACACAGGTGGTCACTAAAGCAGGTTTTACTGTAAATGCATAAAGGTCAGATGAAATACACGTAATCTCATTCAGTCAAATTCATTCCACTGGAATTCATAAGCAGTATTATATTGACTTCGTAATTGATTTAGTTACGATATAACTGATCAGTGAAATGGACACTATTAGTATTAAAAAAAAAACACCCCTCCTCCAAATCTCGAGGTTGTTTTATCGTGTGAATAAATTTACGAAAAAAATATTTTGAGAATGAAAGAACATGTAAACACATTAACATTTATATATTAATTCACACATGATTTTATGCATATATGCATGTGTTTTTTTAACGATTTATACGATAAAATGCGTGTTTGAAAGGGGCATCAGCTTATCATATTTACTACGGAACCCGGACGGTGACAAAGTGGTGAAAAAAATTATTCCGTGCGAACAGAATAATTATTGAGAGAAAAAAATAATTCCGTGCTAACAGAATAATTATTGAGAGAAAAAAATTATTCTGTGCGAACGGTATAATTATTGAGAGAGAACAAAAATATTCCGTAGGAACGGAATAAAATTATTCCGTGCGAACGGATTAATTATATTTTGTTTTAAACATATTTATTGAATTTTCAAACGGATCAGATACAAGTCCTCACAACTAAGGTTATCTTCTCCATATCAACAATATATAACATATGAATAAATTACACTTGACGTACAGATAAAGAAAAGTTAAAGAAACAAAATCGAATATCAAAATTCGGGACGGTGTCATAATGGTTAAGAAACTGAGAAAGGATTGTTCTGTTGTCGAGTGAGGCAGTAGGAATAATTATTGAGAGAAAAAAAAATATTCTGTGCAAACGGAATAATTATTCTGTTGTCGGATTATATTTATTTTGGTTGCACGGTATTTTGGTGTGGTTGTCGCAATTTGTTTTTGTGTCCGTTCGCTCGGAATTAAATATTTTTCCGGTTGGATCGGGTATGTTGGTGGGCCCTATCATATATCGTGGCTCGAACATGGACAAGTGGTTGATGTCTAGTTGGTTTTTGTGTGTGTAATCTGGATATATCAGGCGGTTTGGCGTTGGGGTTTTGTGTGTGTGTGGTCGTAGCGTGGCGGTGCGGGGCGTGAGGGCCTGGGCCTGGGGGGTCAGGGCGTGTTCTACGGGGGTGGTACTTTCGGTGGGGGGTGGGTTGGCTGGGAAATGGCTTGGTGTGGTACAATCGTGGTGTGAGTAGGTAGATGGGTGGGGGTGGTGTAGTGGGTTTGGGTGGGGGGTGGTGGGGGGGTTTGGGGGTGTGTAGCATTGGTGAAGTTAAACCACCAACAAACAAACGCCAAGGACGACACATAACAAAAAGAAAAAGGAGAAAAAGACAAAAAGGCAGATACAAAAATAAGCAACAAAAAAGAAAGAATCACAAACAACAAAGCAGCACTCTCGGAACAGAAGAATAAGAACAAAGAGTGGAACGATGAGAATGAACGAAAGCATGAATGAGAACAAAAAACAACAACAAAAAGAAAAACAGGAAGAAAAAAAGAACAAACAAGAGAAGAAAAAAAGAAAAGAACAAAAAAAGCGAGAAACAAAGAAAAAAAAAAAGAAAAAAAAAAAAAGAAACAAAGGAAAATACAAGCGAGAGAGAAGAACACACACGCCGAACAATAACAAAAAGGGAAACAAAACGAAAAAAGACACACACAAGAACACAAAAGGAAGGAGCAATGAGAAACAAAACAGGATGCGAAAAAAGACACAGGAACATAAACAAAAACACAAAAAGTAGAAAAGGACCACAGCAAAGGAAAATAGAGAAAAAAAAAGAAAAGCAAAAACACAGACAAAAAAAAAAGACAAACAACCAAGCAAAAAAAAAAAAAAACAAAAGAAAGCAAACAGAAAAAAAGAGGAGAACCAAGCAAAGACAAAAAAGAAAGAGAAAACAAGAGAGAGACAAAAGACAAAAAAAAAAAAAGACGAAAAAAGAGAAACGGAGACACCTCAAGAGAAAAAAAAAAGGAAAGCATACAAAAAGAACTGAGAACACACGAACGGAGAGAAACAGAAATAAAAAAGAAAGAACCAGAAAAAAGAGGTCCAAAAAGCAAAACAGAACAAAGAAAGGCAAAAAAAAGACACAAAAGCATAACACAACCAACAAAAAAAACGAAGACAGAATCAAGAAAAAGAAGGAAAAAAGAAAAAGGAAAAAGAAAAAAAACAGAAAGTGAGAAGAACAAAAAGCAAAAGGAGGAAAAAAAACAGAAACAAAACACAAAGCAGAACAAAGGGACACAAACAAAAACAACACACAGAAAACACATAGAAAAGGCGTACCGAGACGGACAAAAAGAACACACACAAAACAAGAGCAAAGAGAAAACACAAAAAAAGAAAGACCAAAACAGCACGAATACAGACGCAAAACAAACAGAAAGAAAAAAAAAGACAGCAAAAACGAGGTACAGTCAAGAAAAAAACACAAAAAACGAAAAAAAAAAAAACAGACCACAAAAGCAAGAAAACAAGGCGACGCAAAGACACGAAGAAGAGAGAAAGGGAGGCAGAAAAAGAACACAAACAACAAACCAAGAAAAACAAAAACACAGAAAACAAAATGACGAAAAACAAACAAAAAGAAAAAAAACAAAAACAGGACAGAAAGACAGAAAGAAAAGAAAACAAGAAACGAACAGACGAAAAGGACAAAAAGAGAAAAACCGCAAAAGAAAGGAAAAATGACAGAGGAACAAACAAAAAAAGAGGACCGACAGAAAGAACAAAAAGGGAAGAAGGGAATAGAACGAAGCAACAGAATAAAAGAAACTAGTACACAAGAAAAACACACAAAGCAACACACAAAGAAAAAAAAAAAACACAAAAAGAAAACCAAAGACAGAACACGGAAAAACTGGAAAAGGAAGAAAAAAAACGACAGAAAAGAAACACAGAACAAGAAAACAAGACAAACAAAAAAAAAAAGAACGAACTAAGACGAAGAACAGCGACATAAAAGGAGGCGACACGTAGAAAAGAACGAACAGACCAGAAACACAAGGAGAGAAAACAACAGCCAAAAAGAGGTACAAAAGAAAACACAAGCGGGACAAGACAGGGAAAAAAAAAAGAAAAAGCAAGAAAAGAGTAGAAAGAAGAAACCCAGCATAGAAACGAAATGAGAACAGAACACAAACAGCAAAAGAAAAACAAGGCAGAAAAAAGGAGAACAACAACAAAGACACAAAACGACCAAAAATACAACAACACTAGCAAACGAAACACAAAGAACAGAACAAGCAGACAAACGACTCACACGACCAACTAAAGACAAAGACAAAAGAAGAAAAAATAAACAAAACAAAAAACGGAACCCTCACACAAAAGAACGGAGAGAGCAAAAAAAAGAAGAACAGAACAAAAAAAGGAGAGAAAGAGAACGAGGAACGAACGCAAAACAGCAAAAAAAAAACCGACAAAAAACACAAAAAACACGAAAACAGAAAAAAAGGTAAGGAAAACAACAAAAAAAGAGAAAAACAAAAGGAAAAAAAAAAAAAAAGCAGACAACAACACAAAGGGGAACAAAAAGATCGGCAGAAAAAAAAAAAAAAGAACGAAAAAAAACACGAAGGGGAACCACGAAAAAAAGAGAACCAAGAAAAAAAAAAAACAAGAAAAAAAAACGAAGGAGAAAAGCGAGAAGCGAAAGAAAAGAACCGAAGAAAAACAACCCAAGAAAAAGAAACGAAACACCCAAACGAAGGCCGAACAAACAAAAAAAAAAAAGAAAAAAAAAACTGAAGAGCAACGTGAAAAAAAGCAAAGAAAAAACCGAAAGGAAAAAACCGAAAAAAGAGAACAACAAAGGAACAAAAAGAAGAAAAGAAGGCAAAAAAAAACAGCGAAAAAAATAAGTCAAAAAACGAACCAAAAACAAAAACGAAAGGAAGGAGAGAGAAAAGAAAAAAAACGCGAGAATAAAATAAGGACAAAAAACACAAGGGCAACACAGATAACTACGGAAAAGGAAACAAGAGTAAGAAGAAAAACAAAGACGTCAGAAAGAGCAGAAAAAGCGCCAAAGAAAAAGCACGTACACAGCGGGAAAAGAGAACAAACACAAAACGACACAAGAAAACCACACGAAAATAACGCGAAAACAAAGACGAAAGACAAACGCAGTCCCACGCAGCACACCGGCAAGAACGGAACAAAGACACGACAAAGCAAAAAGACAAAAAACGACAAAAAGAAAAGAGAAAAGTAAAAGGGAGGAAGACAAAAACAAAAAAAAGAGAGCAAATAAGCAAAAGAGAAAAAAAAAACAGAAACAAACGAAGGACCGAGGACAAAAACGATAACAGAAAAGAGAAAAAAAAAGAAAAACGAGAAAAGGAGAAGAAACAAAACGCAGTTGCAAAGAAGAAAGAAAACAAAAAAAAAAACAAACAAGACAAAAAAAACGAACGAAGAGAAAGCGGAAAAGGGAGCAAGGAAAAACCACAGAAGAGAAAAAAAAAAACAATGATGAACAACAGGAAAAAAAATAAAGAAAAAAAAGAGAACGACCAGACAAGAAACAAAAGAAAAGAAAAAGCAAAAGAAGACCGACCAGAAAAAAGACACAAAAAAAAGAAGAAAAAAAACAAGAAGAAACCAAGAGAAAAAAAAACAAAACAAAAAAGAAAAATCAGATAGAAAGAAAAAATAGAACGAGGCAAAACGGAGAAAAAGATAAAAACAGAAACAAGAAACGGAAAGAAAAGATCAAACACAAGTAAGGAAACAAAAAACGGCGCAAAGAAAAGGGCGACGAGGAAAAAGAAAAAAACGACAGCACAACAAACGAAAAGAACACACAGGAAGAGGAAACAGAAAGAGGGAAAAAAAACAAAAAGTTAAAAGAACAAAGAGGCAAAAGAACACAAAAGGAAACGAAGAAAAAAAAAAACAGAAAAAAAAAGAAAAAAAAAACAAGCAAAAAAGGACGACACGAAAAAAAACAAAAAGAAACAAGAAAAAAACAAAAGCAAAAAGAACCGACCAAGGGCAGAAAACAAAAGAAAAGTGAGTAAAACCACAAAAAAAACAAGAAACAAACCCAGACTCAAACACGCAACAAGAAAAAAGAACAAAACAACAAAAAAAGGAATGCGAGAAGAAAAAAAAATGAACAACGGGAAAAAAAAGAAAGCACACAAACAACATAGAAAAGCAAAGAAGGAAACACACAGAGAAGAAACAGAAAAAACAAAAACAAAAACAAAAAAAACAAGGGATAAACACAACAAACACAACAAAGACAGAAAAAGAAAGCCAGACGAAAAGAACGAGGAGAACAAACAAAAAACAAAAGAACAGCAAACAAGCAAAAAAAAAGAAAAAAAAAGCAACAGGCAACCAAAACGCGAGAAAGACAAAAAAAAATAAACGGAAAAAAAAGAAAACCAAACCAACACGCGTACGACGAGAAAAAACAAGAGACAGAAAAAAAACGAAAATCAAAAAACAGAAAAAAGAAAGAAAAAACGGGAGAAAACCGGAGCAGACAAAAACAAAAACACAGCAGAAAAAAGGAGAGAAAAACAGACTGCACGGAATAATTCTATTTTGTTTGCACGGAATTATTTTATGTTTCTCAATGAATATTCCGTTCGCACGGAATAAAATTATTCCGTTTGCACGGGTTTATTTTTTTCCCATCACTATGTCACATCCCAGGCTCCGTAATATACAATAATTAAAAGAGATATACACAGGCACACACATTATTAAATTCTATTTTGAAATATATATATATTACTACTCTTTTCTTATCTTTTCGTGATTGCCATTTCCATTTGTTTATTTTCTATACACGGTGATGACAACTGAGTTTTTATTTATTTATTTCCATTCAATTATATACCATTATATCTACCTACTCATTTATTTTATTAGCTATTTAAATGTATTTGTTTATTTTTTTTTTAAATTTGAGATACTCACCCCCCCCCACCCCCCCCCTAACCCCCCCCTTCCCTCCCTTCCCCTCCCCCCCCCCCCCCCCCCCCATTTCTCCCTCTCCCCCCCCTCTCCTCCCCTCCCCCCCTCTTCCCTTTCCCCTCCCCCTCCCCCCTCCCCCCCCCCTTCCCTCCCCCCCTTCCCCTCCCCCCTTCCCCCTTTTCCCTCCCCCCCCTTTCCCCCCCCCCCCTTTCCCTCCATTTATCTACTTCTTCATCTATCCCTAATTAATTGTATTACCTATCTATTCACATGTACAATGTGTTTGTTTATCTATGTACATGTATATGTTTATCTATTTATTTGGGAACGTTTCAGTCGATGTAACGGTCCTTTTTTCACGCCGGAAAAAGTTGCTACAAAGCTTTTTAAAATTCCAAAAAAGTACACTACAAATATTTATTTATTCATTCCTTTATTTATTTCTTTTTATTTTTATTTAATTAGTTTTTATTTATTTATGTTTCCTATCTCACACAATCCTCGGAACAGAGTTAAGTTCACTGAGAAACTAAAACCAGATGTATTCACGTGTCGTCTTAATGTCGTGTTCCGTTAGTTTATTCATTCGTGACTGTAGGGAAACCGTCGAATGGTGGGGGTGATTTTGATATAAAACCGTATTACAAATATTGTTCCGTCCATACCATACGTTCGATGGCAACCATCTGTTTTACAAAATAGCAGCTGCTACAAGTAGAACACAGCATTGAGTCGAAAAGAGGTTACTATAAATAGATACATGAATGAATGAATATAAATGCTGCACGGGCTAATGGATACAACTATTAATGTAAATATTAGATATTCACCGAAGAAAAATCAAAAATAAAAATATATGGAGAATAGCTCGTTATACATCATTCACATATGAATTAAATGGTATTCGTTTTGTCCTAACATATGCGTCCTTACTTTAAATGAGATTCATCATGGATAGTTTTATGCCACCACGATGTTATGTTTCCATGATTAGAAATAAATGACACAATATATACTATCATACAGAGAGAGAGAGAGAGAGAGAGAGAGAGAGAGAGAGAGAGAGAGAGAGAGAGAGAGAGAGAGAGAGAGAGAGAGAGAGAGAGAGAGAGAGAGAGAGAGAGAGAGAGAGTTTTAAACTCTACAATGAAACAACACATATTTCTTACGGAAAATCAATTCATTTCATTTTTATAGTAACACAATTTTTACTATTTATTTTAAGTCGATTATTACCTCTTACTGCAGTTCGATCTTAAGCATGGTGTGTGTCGTAAAACAGAAAAAGGAAGAAAAAAAGATGGATCAAAGATAACATTACTTATCAGTTATCTCTCTTTTTAGACAGAGGCAGAATAACATATTAATCATTATCAATAATTATTGAAACAAAAAGTGAATAATTGATTTAGATATATATACAAACAGACAAGCAGATAGATAGATAGATAGATAGATAGATAGTTAGATAGATAGATAGACAGACAGATCTTTGCACAATTTCCATCCTGTTTATAAATTTGAATTATGTATGCGTTATTATATAACTCACGGTCGGTTTCAGTTCTTGCGTAACATCTACTCGTGTATCATTTTGTATTGCATTCTATTATTATCATAATCAAGCGCATCTCGATATATTGTATTGCTATCGTCGCTTGATACGAAATTTTGTATACATAAGCAGACAATGTGCACGCGCCCCCGTCAGTGATCAATTATCGCACGCGTCCAGATGATATTAATTAGCATCAGCTCAAGTTTTCATACATACACCATCTCCCTACCTTTTGTAGTAATCTTCATCTACTCTCACTTCATGTAACGCACAATTCTATTGGATATTCGCCAGCATCTGTAGCACATTAAACCAATCGTATTGCACGATACAAATATACCGGTTTCAGAGACACTGCCTATAAAAACGGATCACCGACGGAGCCGACCAGAACAGATTGGGATTGTAAGTACAACGGTTTGTGATATTCCTGTGTTGAAAACTTTCTGAATTTACACTTTCACCTTATCCTTGTATGTTATCCTCAAACCTGAAAATATTTTTGTTTCCAACTTCAATTCCTTCACCTTTCATCTACCTGTGTCACCTAAAAATTTTTAGTAATCAATTTCCAAACTTTTTTTTTTCTCTCAGAAAAAAATATTATATTAATACAACACATGACTTTACCTTTAACCTTACCCTGCCACACCCTAGCATCAAACGATGCAAATCTATCTCATCACACACAGAGTTTTACCTGTTACCTTTCAAACCAGTCTTGATCTTAAATCACTTTACCATTTTACCTAACCAATGTTTCACTTTTCACTTTTAAATCTATTGTATACTGTTGGTCGTTTTTACAAAAGGATCTTATATGATTAGGTTTGTCTGAAACTTGGATAATAGGAACTTGCATAGGAGTCGAAAAGGTAAGAGATTGGATTTGTCCACCATGCGGGATCGGCATACAAATGGTGGTTAGGTAGATGGTCTTTGATTAAAAAGGGGCGTGGCTAAACACATTGCCTTATTTGTAGTTTTGCATCGACACACTTACGTGCGCTTTACAAAAGTACTAAGTTACATAAATTATTTTTGATTAATATGAGGTGTATGGAATCTGATTATTTAGTTGAGAGTTAAATCGTTACACGATCTTTAGCATGTTCCTTTTTTATGGCAATAGTGTGATATAATTAGATTAGTTTCACATAGTTAGCTTGAATACAACCAAATATAAAATTTATATTGGTAAAATCTTGGGGGGGAGGTTATGGTCAATATTTTCGGATCGGTTTTGGGTAATTACCGTTTTTCCAATGATTAGGCAAAGGGAAGTGCTTGTTGATTGTTAAAAAAAAACTTACCATAAGCCGAAGACAAATATGGGAATGGACATTGCAATCCACTTAAACAAAAGTGCGATGATCTAAGAAAGATAACTCTGATATTTGCTTCGCACAGTTTGCATAGAAAATACATATCGAATATTTACGAAAGGGATCAGAAAAGGGCTTGTGGCAAATATCATAAAATTCAACAGTGAATCTAAGGTTAAAAATAGGAATAAACATACATGAACTGTAAATGTAAATCTAAAAAAAAAATACGCAAAATGAAATCGCGCAGCAACATTAATGATAACAAAAGTATAATAATATCATGTTCTTACTTTTTGATTTACCGAGTGTTTTCCCAAAAAGCTAAGTTTTAGTTACACCCCTGGTAAATCACAACGTGATAATATGATAATAACTTGAAGTGCAAAACGCTACGTAATAATACAGAAATATCATGTTACGCGCATACATGGTAAAAAGAACTACACTTATTCCGTCACTACTTATCTTGGGATTTTAATTGCCAAATCATCAAATAACTTCTACGTGTTTTGAAACATAACACTTTGGAAATATATACATTTCCATGTAGCTATAGGACGATGCTGTTCGACATCTTACCACCCTTAAAAGTTAATACTGCGATCGTTGTAAGATTTCGTACAAGGTATTATATATTTACATGTTATGTTCCAATATGATATAATTTAAACTAGATATTGAGAAAAAATACACATGATTACAATATGATCTATTAGTCGAGGAACCTCCGTAGTATCAAAATATCGCTGAAGATCCAAAACGCCCAGGTTTTGATATTAAAGGGGCATTATCTGTGTTATCCGAAAAAAATATTTGCCTTACTTCTTGTTCTTGATGAACAATAACAAACAGGAGATATACACAGGCATAAAAAAGATGTTATATACGTAAATATATATTTTAAAATAAGGTCAGGTCCACTGTGGTATTCATATAAAAATAGTATGGTTGAGTTAATCAATTGCAAGTGAAAATGTGCATAACCTGCATGGATTTCTCAAGCCATTTTCACAAAATATATAGGAATCTAAGGATTCTCTTCGTTATTGTATTTCAATCACGTTGTAAAGGGTTGGGGTGGGGCACAGCTAACGCTAATTACATCGTAATTCTGATTAGATATTTTACCGACCAACAGTATATTAATGTGCCCATTTCTTCCTGTAGATAACCCACTCCGAGATAACAGTGTTTTAACATCATCGTATTTTCGATTTTGAATTTCATCGACTTTTCTCATCGTTACAAGTATATATATATGTTTAATTTCAAAGTTACTTCACATTTGCAGGCTGTTCTAAACAGGGTTATTTTACTTGAGTCGACCAGAGCTTAGGCAGTTTCCTGATTTTCGCCTGTTTCGGCTACATATTCTACGTTACTTTTGGAGCCTGCCTTGAGGTTAGATATACAAAATGGCAGCATTCGACCCAAATGATCCAGATTTCCAATACCTTGCGGTCGACCGCAAGAAGTTGATGAAGGAACAGACCCAGGCCTTTGATGGCAAGAAAATGTGCTGGGTTCCCGATGAACAGCTCGGATATGCTGCCGCAGAAATTCAGTCAACCAAAGGAGAGGAAATCACAGTTAAAACGCTGGAATCAAATCAGGTAAGCTTTCCATATGATTCCTGACGTAATGATATAAAAATCCGGGAAATAATAAGTCATGTATTTTTCTTTTCTGTAAAAACTCCATTCGAAAACAATATTTTGATCTATCATACAGAAAATGGTCTGTAAACACACGAGTTATGTCCCTTTTTTTTTTTTTTTTTTTTTGTCTGAGCATCTATACTTCGGAGTTCGACTTCTTTTTTCGACATGACTTTTGGACACGTGGTTTATTTTCTACTTTTAGAACAGAACAGTAAAGAAGGAACAGTTGCAACAGATGAATCCTCCAAAATACGAAAAGATTGAAGACATGGCCAACATGACTTACCTTAACGAAGCTGCCGTATTGCATAACTTGAGATCTAGATACAGCTCTCTCTTGATCTATGTAAGTCTTCTCTTTGGTAATCTGTGTCTCCATAATCTTTGTCTGTACTGCAATAAAATTCTCAGGGAAATAATTGACTAGACAATGCTATGCTATTGAATATCCTGTAAAATCTGCTTTCATGAAATAAGAAAAAAATATCCTAAACGTTCGACGAAAGTTTTCTATGAATAATACAGAACTTGTAGAATATATTTTGGTTTAATGATATGCTTATATATTAAGTCTGTGAATGTGTATAAATGGCCACGATGAGGTTCAAATGTAATTACCTAATTGTTTTGCGTATGATCAAAATTATTTTTTGTTCTAAGCAAATGCTGAAAAAATGCATACCATAATGCTTAATGTTTTAGCTACACTATTTTCTGCTAACAAAATTCATTCCGTGTATCTTTTTATATATACAGACATACTCTGGACTTTTCTGTGTCGCCATCAATCCCTACAAACGTTTGCCAATCTACACCCCCGGCATTGTAGACAAATACAGAGGCAAGAGGAAAACTGAAATGCCACCCCATTTGTACTCCGTTTCTGACAACGCTTACCAATTCATGGTCCAAGGTGAGTCATTGTTTTCTGCTTATTCAGCGTCTTTGTCTTTGTCTGAAGAAAAAAATGAAATAAAAAAAAGATTAACCGGAAACAATCGATTTATTGCAACAGAAGTTTATTGAGCACATAACACTATGAAAATAATAATGATGATAGAATAAGCATAGCAATAATAATACAACACTAATGATAAAATCATAGAGAATAAATGAATTGCAAAATAGAAATATATATTATCAAATATTACACAACTGTATTTTGTTACAATGATGTCGTTCTTTTTTGTACCTGAGTAACGGTTATCTCCCTTCCTTGCAGATCGTGAAAACCAGTCTATGTTGATTACGTAAGTATTTCATATTAATTGCTGGTTGTTAAGGCTTAAATGAAAATTAATTTAATTCAAACGTTCTGTAAAAAAATCATTTTCTACATTTTTACGATTATGGGAAAGAATTGCACTGAATCTGTAATGTCTCAATCGCGAGATTCTCCGAAAAGTATTAATGTTCAAAATCTACAGTGTTGACACATATTGAATGTTTGCTATTTCTATACAACAGTGGTGAATCTGGTGCTGGTAAGACAGAAAACACCAAAAAGGTCATCCAATACTTCGCCTGGGTCGCCGCAGGACAGCAAAAGAAAGGAGACGTGGAAGAAGCACCTGCCGGTGAAAAAAAGAAGGTACGTGGTGTATATAAGTCACATTGTAAAGGGTTATTGTATCTCCAACACCATTGTATCTCCAAACAAATGTATCTTCGAATTTATGTATCTCCGAATCTAATACGATAATGAATTTATCATCAGATATATTATAAGCCAATGAAAAAGAAATCTTGAATACAAAAGTTTTACGGCAGGACCATATATCTAATTATACTGTATACTTAACTATGTAATGTTCGCATTTATTTTTCTTTTATGCAGGGCTCTCTCGAAGACCAGATCGTACAGGCTAACCCTGTTCTTGAAGCTTACGGTAACGCCAAGACCGTGCGTAACAACAACTCCTCCAGATTCGTACGTATTTTGTCTTCACTTCCGGTTACTTATAACTTTTAACATAAGTATCTATATATAGGATAGTTAGATACTTATACTATTGCAATAAGGATAAATAAAATGAATTGTAAAAATAGAAAGAAAACGTTTATCTATATATCTCTATCTATCGATCTGTCTATCTTACGGTATCTCTCCATTCTACAGTACATACATACTTCCATTTGTTTTTCTTGACGGCTCGATACATGCAGTACAGGATTCTTAGAGTAAAACATTTCTTCTTTTATTTGCTTAGGGTAAATTCGTCCGTATTCACTTCGGACCCACAGGAAAAATTGCCGGAGCTGACATTGAAACCTGTAAGTATCTACTAATAATCAAATACAGTAAAAGATAAAAGCAAGTAGATGAGCTAAATATTATAATCATAATACCAAAGTTATAATTCTCAAAACAATCGTTTCTGTCAATTAGACTTCATCAGTTGAGCTACAATTGTAAATAGATTGTCTAAAGAGAAAATGGTATCAGACAAATTAGTTCATATCTGTAATGAAAGTTCTGAGTGAGGCGAGGAAGTCATATAAACTAGCAGTGGTATTCATACAAATACTCCCGAGGGGTATGGTCTCATACTGTCTAGATAATCAATTAATTGTTCATGATATTTGTTTATATAATTTCATAGATTTAAAACAATACAATTTATATTCACAGATCTGCTTGAAAAATCCCGTGTCACTTACCAACAAACTGTTGAGAGAAACTATCACATTTTCTACCAGCTTTGCTCCAATGCTATCCCAGCCAACAACGGTAAGTCAGCTCTTGAAAAATAATGGACCTTCTGTAAATCAGTGACTTAAACCAGTTCAAATGTGTATCTAGATGTAAATGGGTTTACAAAATAGTATAACTATGCATATATGTGATATACAAAGCTTACAGCATAGTTGATCTCTTTAGTAAAACAGAAAAAAAATAATAATTCGCGATCAGTTATACTGACAAAATTTGTAATTTTGCGTTTTCAGTTTTCTACTTTTTGTTCTATTTAGAATATTACCGTTTCCGGCATGATATGCGATAAATTGAAGCTTCGGTAGTCTTTTAAATAATGTTCTCACCAAAATAGTGTATAAACTGCATTGTAGCTTAATTTCGAATCCTCTTGAAATGTCTTCAATTTTCTGTTTTGTTTCAGAGCTCATGGTACTCCAGCCTGACGCTGGTCTCTTCTCGTTCATCAA
Organism: Atrina japonica; assembly: GCA_030159075.1. NCBI lineage: Eukaryota > Metazoa > Mollusca > Bivalvia > Pterioida > Pinnidae > Atrina > Atrina japonica. The sequence continues at coordinate 157,654 of BROG01000806.1, forward strand.
CCAGGGTGCTCTGACTGTTGATGGTATTGATGACGTAGAGGAAATGAAATTGACCGACGTATGTAAAATAAAAATCTTGAAAAATCCCCACTTGACCTATACCATTTGTTGCTCCATGAATGAATAACCTTCGGTATTAAATCTGAAATTGATTCCTATTATGACGTCACCTACATTGACTTTTGTGTTCCCACAGAGTTGTAATCCTCCAATGTTTTTCCTACATCAATGTCCAAGATCTTATTTTAACCTATGACAACATTTTCCCATTGTGTGATTAATAGGTTATCCAACATTCGTACCCATGAAATACATTTCCATTTTTTTTTCACACGTTTCCCAAACCCGACGGTTTCCACCTCTCGATTTTCACCCTTTGTTATAAAAACCTATACGGTAAATATATCCTTTATCCTAAGTCATAACACTTCTCACGAATTAAACTAATTTTCTTTTTTTCAGCTCCAACTATGGAACTTGCTAATTTTCACGTCTCTGTGCATGTTTGTACGATGGTTACACATTAACTAACAGTCGAACCTAACCTTTTTTACATTTCCAGAAAGTTTTCTCCTGGCAATGGATTTCTGTTTCTTGAATGATTAGAGATCTCAGGGAGCCGGAAATGACGTAACAATGGATTTTTTTACAAAGAGGTTGTATCAGTCGGACAAATGTAGTCTTTTGTATGCCATAGCTAATGGTACTTAACGCTAAAATCTAACAAAGCACACTTTGACTGACATCAGTGATATTCTTTTTCGCAAGTAAATTTTAGCGAGCATTTATTTTTACTTCAAATATTAACGGCAAAAAGTAACAAAATCGCCTGTTTGCTCATAGCTGAAACAGACAAAACTAAATGAATTTAGCGCATTCTTAAGCTTTTCATTTTTCAACAGTAGAACTCACTAGTTTATTATCTATTTGAAAATATGAAAGTTTAGGAAAATAACAAAATTTACTAATGTAACTGCAGTGAAAAAAGATCAGAAGGAAGTAATTATACTGCAATCAAATATGTAGGTAATAAAATGCTAGCATGAGTCACTCTTCTTCTTGCATGGTTTTTAAGATATCACCTTCTTTCAAAATGCCTTTTATTGGCCCTTTTGGTACCTTTTTACGATATTTACGAAAAGTGTAATTTACACAGCACGTAATAATAGGGTTTTTACTCGCGTATAAAACGGACATGTGGATCAAATATTAGCTAATCTAAGAACATAGTTTGGTACCTAGAATCACTTGAATATTCATTCATGACTACATTTCTTTTAAATTCTATCTTTTTCGCAGAAACGATGATATTTGTATATATGTATCATGTGAAAAATGGAAATTGATGAGGTGTTTTAGATATGAATTCGAGAAACAAATAAGCAACAGATTACAAGTGAAATCGACAGAATCATGTTACGTTTGTATGAATATTCCTCCGCATATCAAGGATCTAATGCAAATTTGTTGTATGTTTATAGGAAGCCATCGATGTTTTGGGTTTCACACTTGAGGAAAAACATAGTATGTACAAGTGCACTGCTTCCATCATGCACATGGGTGAAATGAAATTCAAACAGAAGGGCGAGCAAGCTGAAGCTGATGGAGCAGCTGGTATGACTTTATTCATATAGTCACACCTCTTATTGAGTCAATGATAAATGTACTAAACCAATTTATTTCATACCAAACATTTGAATATGTATTTCACCACTTTAGACAACTTTTTATCTTCTTTGCCCGTTAATGGTTTTCAAGGTTATGTAACTTAATACTTGAAATTAAATATATAGTTCATCTAAGGAAAATTAAGATAAAATCATCTTTTTAACCTTTCAAAATAGCAGTAGTGTTTTTTTTTTTCTATTACCCTTCTTTGAATTTAACGAAAATATTTCTGCTGTTTGCAGAGGCTGAAAAGGTTGCCTTCCTCTTGGGTATCAATGCTGGTGACTTCCTGAAATGTCTGCTCAAACCAAAGATCAAGGTCGGAACAGAGTTCGTTGTACAAGGTCGTAACAAAGACCAGGTATGTATTTCCATGGAAACTGAATTCATCCACGGTAATATCTGAAAATACACGGAAATTCTAGATTACTATGTAGATGCTAATTTATGGTTAATTTCACTTCGGAACTTATTATCCGTGAAATTATAATGTTCTATACGTCATATTTACAGTTAATTTGATTCTTTCGGAACTTCTGTGGAGCTTTTTACATTCTCAGCAATCTTTTGTAGGTGGTGTACTCCATTTCCGCTTTGTCCAAATCTCTCTATGACCGTATGTTCAACTGGTTGGTCAAGAGAGTCAACAAGACATTGGACACCAAAGCTAAGAGAAACTACTACATTGGTGTATTGGATATTGCTGGTTTTGAGATCTTTGAGGTATGGTAATTTTGGTGGAGTGATAAGTTTTAATTTGACTGGTGTGAGTTAGGGTGTTGAACAATAAACTCTTCTCGAAATATATATCATGTATCTCATTGAAGAGAGTCAATCATAAAGATAACGATATACATGTATGCATTAATATATATTCTTCTGAAAATAAGAATAAAAATAAATATGCATATCAATTTTGTGTAGATAAAAAATTAACATCTAGCCTCCATAGCCGTTGTGATATTTTTACCATTTTATAACTTCCAGTTCAACAGCTTTGAACAGCTTTGCATCAACTACACAAATGAAAGATTGCAACAGTTCTTCAACCACCACATGTTCGTACTGGAACAGGAAGAGTACAAGAAGGAGGGCATCCAATGGGAATTCATCGACTTTGGTATGGACTTGGCTGCCTGTATCGAATTGATTGAAAAGGTAACAACGGGACTTTATCCTACATACCTTCCTGGTAACCAATTCATGAAAGATTGTAATACCTGTTTAGATTGCTGACTTCAATATGTAATTAAAATATGTCATGAAACTATTACAAATCCAAGTTTTCACTACTATTGCACGTGTTTTCTATCTCCAAACAGATATAATGTTTCGTGTCACATACTTGTATAATATCTATAACAATACATTTTGAATGTGTATTCCAAATTTCAGCCTATGGGTATCTTGTCCATCCTTGAGGAAGAATGCATGTTCCCTAAAGCCTCAGACAAAACATTCAAGGATAAGCTGTACCAGAACCACATGGGCAAATCTCCAAACTTCGGAAAACCAAAGAAAAGTAGCAAGGCAGGAGTACCATCTCCCGACTTTGAACTTTACCATTACGCCGGAAGTGTATGTATTAAAAATGTTATGATATAAGATAAAACGTAAATAATCAATGATACCAATAGTAGGAAATAAGAAAGAATTTTCTTCAATTTCGTTTTCGGTTTTACGATAGTTTTAGACTAATGGCTAGAAACGAATTTTATGTTATATAATTAGAAACAAAAGTATATTTCAGTATTTCTTAATTATACACATTGATACAATATACACTTCTTCATCAGTGTAAAATAAGGATAGATATGGATTTTATACAGTTTAAAATGTCATATTTACATACTAATTAACACTGCAGTGGAAATGTATTTTCAAGGCACTGGAAATGATGACTTGTGTTCAACTACAGCGTTTACTATTCTATTCTAGGTGGGCTATAACATCTCAAACTGGCTTGAAAAGAATAAGGATCCCATCAACGAAAACGTCGTTGATCTGTTGTCCAACTCCAAAGAACATCTTGTACACGAACTCTTTGTCCGTGCACCAGAACCAGGTACGAGGAAGACAATCACTTTACGGTTCCGCACAAAATAAGTCGGATCAATATCGGAGCGATAGGTCAATTGAAAAATAAATAAATATTAACTAAAATTAAAATGCATAAAACTTCAAGAAAGAAAATTATAACCGGAACGGTTGTAAATTGTAACGAATTTTATATTGTAAAGGTAAATGGAAATTTATTTATCAAACTTTTTATATTTTATATAATTTTTATGCCTTCATGCTAACTGTAAATACGGTGTATTAATGCATATATATATATATATATATATATATATATATATATATATATATATATATATATATATATATATATATATATATTATCATCATCATTTTGCAGAGGGTGGCAAAGGCGGAAAGAAGAAGAAGTCTTCAGCTTTCCAGACCATCTCTGCCGTCCACAGGGTAAGGATGCTCACACATTTATATATAATATACACAAATTGATATATTATACACAGATTCTTTTTTGTTTTGAATAATTCCTACAGCCCTTAATTTCATACTCGTTCTATTCAAACGTCGTTGAAGTAAATAATATGATATATCTATTTTGCGAAAATTGACAATATATTTTATCGAGGTATAGCACATTAATAATGTATTGAATATTTTCCGAAAATATGATTTGGAAATTATCGATCAAATAGTTTCTATTTAAATACCACAGTTTTCCTAATTAATGTTTTCTGTTACCTGTTTCAGGAGTCCTTGAACAAATTGATGAAAAACTTGTACAGCACACATCCTCACTTTGTGCGTTGTATCATTCCCAACGAACTGAAACAGACAGGTAAATCACTACTTTTCAATATAACATATGCCTCTAGACAGATGTGCGTTCAAAGCACTAACGTTTTGAATTTCATATAAATCTATGTCTTGGAAATTGGAAACTGCGAAGACTTTACAATTAATTATTAAACTAATAGAAAAAAATACTTAGAACTGCCATTACCGTAAATAAAATTCAACAACTATTTAAGTGGCACAACACTGATACATATTTTGTAATAAACTTTTACTTTACTTGTATGTCTGTAGGTTTTGTAATATGCTGTATTTAAATGGTAACGGTTAATCGAACTCCATACTTTATCATTTCTATAGGTCTTATTGACGCCAGCTTGGTATTGAACCAGCTCCAATGTAACGGTGTACTTGAAGGAATCCGTATCTGCCGTAAAGGTTTCCCCAGCAGAGTCATCTACTCTGAATTCAAACAGAGGTACATCTAATATTTCATAGATCATATTGACTAAATTATAACTTAAATATATCTAACTCATCAGTTTTAACAATACCTCTATGACATTTCTGATTAAATATAAAATTTTGATGACTAAGCAGGATATTCTGATGACATAATATTATCAATTTCGCAGAATGTTTTAAAATACTTATTATTTTGCTTATTCCCTCAGATACTCCATCTTAGCTCCAAATGCCATTCCACAAGGCTTTGCTGATGGCAAGGTAGTAACTGACAAGATTCTGTTGGCTCTCCAACTCGACCCTGCAGAGTACCGTCTCGGTAACACCAAAGTCTTCTTCAAAGCTGGTGTTTTGGGTATGCTTGAAGAGATGCGTGACGAACGTCTGTCAAGCATTGTTTCCATGTTCCAGGCTCACATCCGTGGTTATCTCGTGAGGAGACAATACAAGAAACTCCAGGACCAGAGGTAATAGTCTTAGAATAAATTCGGCATGTTTACACCAAGTGTGTCAACAAAATGTACATAGATATAATTTGCGCGTCCATTTGTCAACTATGACTGATTGTGTTACTATTCTATGTTATCTATGATTACCATTTTGATTTGTAGAACTGCCCTTGCTCTCATCCAGAGAAACATCAGAAAATGGCTCGTCCTCAGAAGTTGGAAGTGGTGGGGACTCTACGCAAAGGTAATTTATGATGGGAATGATCAAAACAATAATGAGTTGATAAAATAATATGAGTAATAGTATATAATTAATTTACTTGACAGTGTTACTTTGGGAAACTATTTCGAAATTATGTCATAAAGCCCTTTTGAATAAATAAAATGAATCTTATGCAATGAATGTTTTGTCAACATCTATATATTAATTATATAGGTAAAGCCAATGTTGAACGTTGCCCGTGCTGAAGATGAGATGAAGAAAAAATTGGAAGAAATGGAAAAGATGCAGGAGGATCTCAAGAAGACCGAGAAAATCAAGAAGGAACTTGAAGAACAGAACGTCACCTTGATGGAACAGAAGAATGACATCTACCTTCAGCTCCAAACAGAACAAGACAACTTGGCTGATGCCGAAGAAAAGATTCTTAACTTCATCAACCAGAAAGCTGAGATGGAGTCTCAGATCAAAGAGTACGAAGAGAGACTTTTGGATGAAGAGGATGCCGCTGCTGAACTTTCAGATTTGAAGAAGAAAATGGAAGGTGAAATGGATGAGATGAAGAAAGACATTGAAGACCTTGAGAGCTCATTGGCTAAGGTAAGCATTTTTGCTTTACTCTTTCTCATTGGAGAATGATTTTTATAAAGCCATAACATGTTCAAGTTATCTATCTATCAATTACAATGATACGTTAAATAATTCATTTAAGCTTGATGTTTACACTAGAGTTTTGAAATATTTTACAAAGTCATTATTTGGCGTCCTTTAGTGTTATATTATGTTATAGCTGATGACTTGTAACAAATTTACATCGTAAAATGATCTTATCTAATTCAACAGTCCGAGCAAGAAAAAGCAACCAAGGATAACCAAATCAAAACCCTCACCGATGAATCCGCCAAACAAGATGAACAAATTGCCAAATTAAACAAAGATAAGAAAAATATGGAAGAAGCTCACAAGAAGACCCAGGATGAACTCCAAGCTGAACAAGATAAAGTCAACCATCTCAGCAAATTAAAATCCAAATTAGAACAAACACTTGATGAGGTAGGTGAAGTTGAAAAAAAAAACAATTTATTCCAAAGTGAAATAAATTTCTGTTTAAATGTAATTATAATCATAAACGCAGATGCTAAGAGGGATATTTTGTGAGTTCAAACATAACAATGAAAATCTTGTATAATCAAATTGTGAATATTTTACAGATGGAAGACAACCTTGAGCGTGAAAAGAAGAGCAGGGGAGATGTAGAAAAAGTCAAACGCAAGCTTGAGCAAGACCTGAAATCCACACAAGGTGTTGTTGAAGAACTTGAACGCCTCAAACGTGAGATGGAAGAGACCGTCAGAAAGTAAGTCTTAAACACTGTCAATGGTCATCTTATGTACTTGTTATCTCAATAAATATTGAATCCTTGTTAACGTGTCTGTAGATCGATTTTATACAGACCGTAAAGCTACAAGTTCTCTATTATTTTTCTGCAATGATCTCAGATAACTTTGATTTAAGAGCTTTTGAGAGTAGAAACTGCATATGTATTGTTTTATTGTGTTCCTTACTTGCAGGAGGGAATCTGAAATCAATGGTGTCAACTCACGATTGGAAGATGAACAAGGAAAGGTTGCACAGGGCCAGAGAAAGATCAAGGAATTCATGGTAAGCAGATAGGTGCTAAAATAACATTTTATGACAAATAACTTTATCTTTATGAAGTACCAGTTCGTTTGTTACGTAAGATGCATTTGAATCATGCTCAAAGGTTTGAACAAAGTTAAAATATAATGGATATTTTTGCAAATAATAGATAGATGAAATTGCATTGCATTTTTGTATAATTTTGCCGTTTCATTGACATTGAATGATTTATTTCTTTATTCTAGTCAAGAGTTGAGGAATTGGAGGAAGAATTAGAAAACGAGAGACAAGCCAGAGCCAAGGTAGAGAAACAACGTGCTGAACTTACCCGTGAATTAGATGACCTTAGCGAACGTCTTGATGAGGCCGGTGGTGCTACAAACGCCCAGGTAATTACATTTTACTCCTGTATATATGAAAAAGAATAATCGTATAAAATCTTCATTACGCTGGCGATATTGTATCTTATCATAATGAAAATACAAGGTTTCATTGCATTTTGTTATGAAATTTAGGTCGAACTCAACAAGAAGAGAGAACAAGAATTGTTGAAACTCAGACGTGACCTCGAGGAACAGACCCTGTCATCAGAGGCCCAGTTGTCCGCACTCCGCAAGAAGGCTCAAGACGCTGCCAACGAGATGGCTGATCAAATCGACCAGTTACAGAAGGCCAAATCCAAGTGAGTAGTTGTGCTTTTGATCAAGTAAATAATTATATAACCCAATTATCTTAATTTGAAATCATTGTCACTATAAGTTACATAAAAAAGCTATTTTATCTCTTAATTCAGAACAAGATAAAATGTAATAAGATGTGTTGTACAATTATCTATATCATATTTGCTCATTTTATGCGCCGTATTACAGACTTGAAAAGGACAAAAAAGACATGAAACGTGAATTGGACGATGTCCAGGCACAGGTCCAACATGTTATGAAGAACAAGGTAATGGGTTTCAACATGAACGAACCCATATCGCACTTAGTCCTAGTACACCATATACATATCTATGCACTATTACCTTTACTCCAACAACACTGTTCCAGTAAACCAGGATCAATCAGGTGTCACCATGGTAACAACTATAACCTAATCATCCTATCAAACTCCTGTATAACATTGTCCTTTTTTATCCTTGTCTGAAAACAGATCTGAGAAAGATAAAGCATTGATGAAGACCGAGATAGACGATCTCCAATCACAACTCCAATTTTTGAGTAAAAATAAGGTATATAATATGTGCCTACACTAGCCGACTAATACATACTGCCTTATGTGTGTTTTGTGTGTTCTATGCTTTATTTGCAAATAACATATTGTCATCATTTTGCTGTTGTTGCTTCATGATAATGTGTTCTTCTTTGTAGATGAGAGTATCAACTATCTTGTTGTAAATATTTGCTTATATCTACATTCCGATAACACTATAAAAATGATAAAATGCTTATATTTTAAAGTTTATTTTTTCCTGTAATATTACCTATTAGCTTTTCGTTCGCTTTAACAAATGCTTAAGCAAATCCAAATATTTGTGTTTGTTTAATTTAACTTAATTATATTCCAAATCTTTGTTGTTCAGATTTTGTTTTTATCATTCAGTTTTCTTATGTCTTTATTTAATTTTTTATTTTTGTTTGGCAAATAGAAAATGAATGTACAATATTCAATGTTAGGCATGCATTTTTTGCTTTGTATTCGCCACTTTATTAAATGTAAAATAATGCATAACTAAAATTTGAATACTACTATTTATATATAGCATAACTTATAAATGGAAAATGATAGATATTTTAACATGCATTCTTTTCTTGTAACAAAAAGGGATCAGCAGAAAAGGTAGCTAAACAGTTAGAATCTCAATTGTCCGAGGCCAATGCTAAGATCGACGAATTCACACGCCAATTTGCTGATGTAAACGGCCAGAAATCTCGCCTTCAACAAGAAGCCGCTGACCTTACCCGCCAACTTGAAGAAGCTGAACATAGAATCAGCGTATTAACCAAAGAAAAACAACAGTTGGCTGCACAGCTTGATGAAGCCCGCCGTAGTCTTGAGGAGGAAATTAGGGTAAGTCTGTCCATTTCTACTTTATATGATATTACATATACTGGGGAATTCCCTATTCAACCTCTTTCAGAATTCATGATTTATAAATGATTGTCAAAGTGCAAGATCGTAACTAAAATCATATCGCAAAACGACGAATTAATCTTAACTATACTCTTAATAATCCTAATCCTAATTTGCCTTTCCATTTAAGTTTCAATGCGATAACGACATGTTTTGTTTTCTCACCTTTAGTTACGCCAGAAGGCTCAATCTGAAGTCCGCAACTTCAACGCTGACTTGGATGCCGTCCGTGAACAACTTGAGGAAGAACAAGATTCCAAGGCCGATATCCTCCGACAACTCTCAAAAGCACACAATGAAGCTCAACAATGGCGCTCTAAGTTCGAAAGTGGTGGCGGCAGATCTGAAGAAGTTGAGGAAACTAAGTAAGAACAATTATTCAAATTTTAAAACTTTTCTGTTATTCGTGAAATTTACTTGATACTAGAAATAGAAAATTGATATGTCGTTTTCCAGATGATAAATTCAATGCCATTTTATTCTCCAAGTTTGGAGTCCAGTTTACAATATCATATGTTTTGAAATTTCAGACGCAGATTCACTGCCAAGCTCAATGAAGCTGAACAGAGCCTTGAAGCAGCAAATATCAAGGTTACACAACTTGAAAAAGTGAAGATTAGGCTTCAACAAGAAATGGAAGATCTTGTCATTGAAGTTGAAAGAGTGAGTAGTATGACACTGTGTTTTCACGAGATTTTTTTTTAATAACACACATCGACACTGAATCGGTCAGAAAATATTTTTTATTTCAAAAGTTTAAATACGTTGGATGTTAGAACTAGTTTACAATGCAAGTTATATGAATAATTTATATATGACCTTTGATACTTAACCAACTACTCCTTTTGATTTTAGTCTACATCAGCAGCTAACAGCATGGAGAAGAAACAACGCGCCTTCGACAAAACTGTATCAGAGTGGCAATCCAAGGTCAAGAGTCTTGAATCAGAAATTGAAGTTGCCCACAGAGAATCACGCAGTTTCTCAGCTGAAGTATTCAGACTTAAAGCCCAGATGGAAGAATCTGCTGACAGCGTAGAGGCTCTGAGAAGAGAGAACAAGAACTTGGCCGGTAAGGAAATTGGGCATTTCATGTAATCAAGACTGAAGTTTAAATGGAAAGTTTATAAATATTTATCTGATATATTTTATTGCTAAACATTAAACTTAATTACATGTATACACATTGTTTTAGATGAAATCCACGACCTCACTGATCAGCTGAGTGAAGGAGGCCGCAGTGTACATGAGACAGAGAAAGCTAAACGCCGTCTTGAAATGGAAAAGGAAGAACTCCAGGCTGCTCTTGAAGAAGCTGAATCTTCTCTTGAACAGGAAGAGGCTAAAGTCATGCGTGCACAACTTGAAATCGCCACTGTACGTTCCGAAATCGACAGAAGACTGCAAGACAAAGAAGAGGAGTTTGACAACACTCGGTACGATTATTTATCTAAGTAGATGTTAACACGTATATCAAGGGACTTAAAGCAACTTTTATAAATCTTTATCAAGGTTTGGGTAATGAGCTCTATGTCTCCGAGAAAAGTGTAGTTCTAAATGTAAATTAAGGTATATCATTTACTATATAAGTCAAAATCCCAAAACTGAATTTGATTATTTATTCAAGCAATCATTTAGGACATTATTTGAATACATATTTTATTTTTTTAATTAGTCGTAACCACCAGAGAGCTCTTGACTCCATGCAAGCCAGTCTTGAAGCCGAATCAAAGGGCAAAGCCGAAGCTTTGAGAATCAGGAAGAAGCTTGAACAGGACATCAATGAGCTCGAAGTAGCCCTTGATACTGCCAACAGAGGAAGAGCCGAAATGGAGAAGAATGTCAAACGCTACCAGACCCAGATCAGAGTAAGCTCTTAGCATATTTAATCTTTCGTATTTCCAAGCGTTCTCCGTTTTATATAAACAAAACTAATTTGAATTATTATATGTAAACTAAATTCAAATTTCGATAACAGGAAATGCAGGTCACCATTGAAGATGAAACACGCCAGCGTGAAGAAATCCGTGAGGCATACTCATCCACTGAAAGACGTATTACCGTCATTATGGTAGAAATTGAAGATCTCCGAACATCATTGGACACTGCAGAGAAAGCACGCAAGGTCGCAGAGGGTGAATTGCACGAAGCCAATGACCGCGTCAATGAGCTGTCTGCCCAAGTTTCATCTCTCCAAGGACAGAAGAGGAAACTTGAGGGTGACGTCCAGGCAATGAGAGTGAGTATTCAATACAATATAATTCCACCATAACGAAAACCTAGTATCTATAAAGGTTGTTGTTAGGATAAAATAATTTATCGGCCATATTTAGAATTTATCGTCACTATCAAGCAGTATGATTTAACAATACCGTTTCTCCTTGATACATATGAACTATATATGTTTGTATTATTTTCATTCAAGACTGACATTGATGAGATGACCAACGAAGTCAGAAATGCCGATGAACGTGCCAAGAAATCCATGGCCCAGGCTGCTCACATGGCTGAGGAACTCCGCGCTGAACAAGAACACAGCTCCCAGATCGAGAAATTCCGCAAAGGACTTGAAACACAAATCAGAGAATTGCAAGTGCGTTTGGATGAAGCTGAATCTTCCGCTCTTAAGGGTGGCAAGAAAGTCATTGCCAAATTGGAAGTCAGAGTAAGTATTGATTTAAATAGTAAGGCAATATCAAATATCAATACCTCAGTTGAAAACGTTCCCATACCTTTTGAGATTCGCAATTGTTCTTCAATATGGGGCCAATGTTATATATCTAATTTATCATATTCTTGGAGTTTCAATTATGCATTAGTACGTCTTAATTTTAACTCATAGTAAGGAATAATCGATAAGTTGTAGTTGAAAATGATTAATACTGTTATACGTGTGATACTTCGATGTACGCATGTACTGTTGCCGTGACATATACAAAGATAATGGTTCCCTTACATATTTTGCATAGGTCCGTGAACTTGAAGCTGAACTTGACAACGAACAACGCCGCCATGCTGAGACACAAAAGAACATGCGTAAAGCCGACCGTCGTCTTAAAGAACTCGCCTATCAAGCTGATGAAGACAAGAAAAATCAGGAACGTCTCCAGGAAATGATTGAGAAGCTCCAAGGAAAACTCTCAACATACAAGAGACAAGTAGAAGAAGCCGTAAGTAATTTTACTATAAACCTCACCGTCCAGACATACTATATGAGGAATCCGAGATAGGCGTACCTCCTAACTGACCACTGGATTAAAAGTTCTAATCAACTTGAATATATTTCATTATTCAGAACAAATAAAGTAACAAACAGCGTTTTGTCTTAATATCAAGTATTGGCCATTTTTCTGGTATTGGTGCCTATTGTATATCACTGTTGTTAACACTTTCTGTTTTCTATCTTGTAGGAAGAGATTGCTGCCATCAACTTGGCTAAATACCGCAAGGTACAGCACGAGCTCGAGGATGCCGAGGAGCGTGCCGAATCTGCCGAATCATCCATGTCTAAATTGCGTGCTAAATCTCGTAGCTCTGTGTCTACTACACGCACAACTACCTTCTCTTCCAAATCTATTGTAAGTAAACTAATAAACGAGCTTATAAATTTTGTTCTTTTTTTATAGTAATTAATAGAATATATTTATTGATTCGATTTTCTATACAAAGACAATAATCCGAGTCTGATGTAATTGAATTTTTATTTAGGGACAATAATCCGAGTCTGATGTAATTGAATTTTTTAGGATGATATTATATACTAACTATCTTTAAAGTCAAAAGCTTAATGTGTAATACCGTCTTGATATATTTAAATTGTCAAATGACTTTGTGAAATGAATTGATATCTAAGTATGATTTTATCTTTCTTTCAGGCAAAGGAATAAGGTGTTGGTGGTAAGTGAATAAGAGAAGCTATTGTATAATGCTCATATTTTAATATTTCATTGTTCTCACATAAAATAACAAATTTGCTGAACAGTATCCTAAGTGTTCATACCTTTACTTAATTTAATGTGAATTTTTAATTAAATACAATTCAATTCAATTCCTCTCTTTTATGAGTCTGACATGATGTATATGCCACGTTGCAAATCTGACTTAACATGATGTATATATCATTTTGTAAGTTTTGTATTTACACCCACCCACCTCATTTTTATAAGTTACACGTTCTACTTTTAAATGATATTGATTGACATAATTATTTATACATGTTATTCCTACATTTGTTCCAGCATTGAAGACTCAGTAAAAGTCCCTGTTATATCCATCCACTGAGGGGAATTTAAGTCTGCAAACTAGTGTTTAAAATTATCTCCAGAGCAATTTGTTATGAAATCCGATAACGGATGGATGAAGACTTTGACTTTGTGATGTTGCTAGTTATATATATCACGTGACCTTTGTCTTATTTATTGCGTGTTCAGACAACATGGTTTCTAGCATTGCAAAGAACTATGACTTTTTTTCTGGTTTTGCAGAAGTTTGATTTACCTCTCAATGGATAAAGCATACATGACAGAAACCGAGTGGCTGTGTTATCTGTTGTGTGTTGCGGTGAAAATTCCTAAATAAATTACTGTTTCCTCATATACATATGTATTCTATTGTTTATATTGCATGGTGATCTATGGGTGTGAAAATTCAAGAAATACGTATACGGTACCAATAAAACTTAAGTACTCGCCCACATGGATATTAATTACTTTTAATGACATTATATATATATATATATATATATATATATATATATATATATATATATATATATATATATATATATAGAAATGCACAAAAATCTGTAAAATGGAATTCGTGTAAGTGTCTCTAGAATCTCATTTAAACAACTTTTGATGTGTGATCTTTTCATAAATTACTTTCTGTTCCGTCTCTTAAATTAGTGTTGGGCAAGTACCTGACTTTGATTAGAGTACTGTATGTGTTGACTATGCTGTATGAAATATACACAAATGTGCAATGACGAAAACACCGTAGACCGACAACATTTGACCTTGCACATTCCTGAAAACATCTATCTTTCTATCTAACAAAGACTTCTGAAGCATACAGAAAGTGGTATCGGTCGGCTTGAATAACTCAGTCCTATTTATCCATTCGTATACCTACAACAAAGAGGTGTGATATCGGATATTGGATAGGACAAATGATTTCACATCTGCACAAATGTCTAATTCAAATGAGTATACATCTACACTTTAACTTTCAAAAAAAAAAACTAATACATGAATTTGGACGAAAAAGAAATAATTAAATTGGAAAATATTCCGTTTGAATACTAGCTGCAGAATGATGACGTCTTGGAAAACATGCATTTCGTTTTGAATGGAAGTATCATTCAGACCTAGTTGTTGTGAATGTGAACAAAGAACAGCAATTAGAGGAAGTAAAATGACCTATGTCTTTGCTCAAGACGTTTATAAAATGTAAAACAAACAATGTTAAAAAAATAATGTATGCTCATTATTTTCATTGGTCCACATCGTAGCACCATGTTCATTATAAACATTAAACAGGTATACTGTCTTGCTCTGCTTGTGCAATTGACCTATCGCCATATGCCCAACACGACACCTTTTGGCAAACTTTTCCATTATGATGTCACAATTAAATGGCCCGTCAAACATTTGTTTGATTATGACGTCACAATCAAATAACGTCAAAAAGGCACACGGAGAGCCACGTGTCAGACATTTGGCGATAGGTCAATTAGACGAAATCTCAAAACAAACAAATTTGATTTGAATGTTGTTTCACGCCAAATTGTCACATGATTGCTGCCATGTCTTAATTGTATAGAAGGTACCCGGTTACAATACCCAGGAAGTGACGATCGACCTTCTACAGATAAACTTGTCAATTTTCTCACAAAATCAAATTTGGTTTAAACAAATAAACAAAAATGAAGTTTGATTTAACTATAAATAAACGTAATCGCTATACTTTAATGCTAAATCAGAATTCCGGTCAATCAAAATCTCAACGACAATGCTGTGTCCATGCTGGTCACATAATTTAGACGATATATGCTCTCAAACGAGCACACTAAGATACACTGTATTTATACATACATAAACAAACTCAGATTAAATGTTCAACATTTATTCATTAATTATTTCTCGGCCAGCGAGAAAGATAAAATACATAATTATAAAGGCAATGTAAATAATATAATAATATACATGTAAATTTTGATATATAAATAATGCACAATTTGAGTCCTCTAAGAACTGTAACATACCTGAAACCAAGCAAAATACATTTCACAGTAAAATTCATATACAAATGAAAAGTAACTACATATGAATATAATGCTATTTTCCTTTGAACTCGCTATTTATATGAATAAATTATCTTGGACGAACAAACAGGTGGACGACTGGAATATTGGTAGCATATAGTGATATACTATGTTCCATTAAGACCATTATCGTTCTCTTTTTACGTGATTAGACATTTAAAGCATAACTTTCCTAAATATTCAATATAAAAAAGACACGATTTTACAGTTTCGAGGAAGACTGTTTCCATTTTTGGTTCAAACTGTGCAAAGCCGAACGTAGATTATATTTGTTTTAGATAATGTAAAGATTTTTAACTGTTGAATACCATATTTATCGGCGAAAACAAGATTATGTCCTATTTACCTTGCAATCAGTGATCACACACACACACACACACACACACACACACACACACACACACACACACACACACACACACACACACACACACACACACATTTATATATATAACCGATGTTTCATGTTTTTCCATCACAGATGACGTTAAATGAACATACAGAGTTTGCCGACATAATGATTTCTATAAATGATATTCAAAGTTAAGTGTACACTAGAACTGCGTATAACTCACAGTTCATGACATGATATTTAGCACAACACATTAGCAGGTATATAGAATTGTTACACACGAACAACTTGTCCAATCACTACATTTATCTAGGATATGGGTCTTTAGTCTAGTCTTTAGTCTAGTCTTTGCCAATTCAGGAAACATTTTTGCAAATGTATCAGCAGCTTCTCCGATGTAAAGTCCATCATTCACATCACACACACACACACACACACACACACACACACACACACACACACATACATACACACACACGCACACACACGCACGCACTCACGCACGGAGGTTTAGTGTCACGATGACATACAACAGTAGGCAGTGAGAAAGATTTAATCATTAAAATGCTATTAAAACTAACTATGAACCTGTGCCATCCAATAGCAGCTAAAACGGTGGCTTGAAAAATACTGGAATGAAAATTAATCAACTCTGCCTGACAATGCTTAGATAATAAATATATACTGAAATCCGTGTAAGTGAACATATGCACAAAATGTTGAAACTTAATCAGTCAAAATACACATATAAAAGTTTATTTCATTCGTTACAAAAATATAAGTTTTGATATTTACACTCTTATTACGCTAAATAAAACACATGATAAAAAGAGACTTGTTTTGATTATTCCATGGCATAAGGTGTAAGATAACTGAGCTGAAACAAAGGGACACAACTCTAAATATAAAAATGCACACGTTTGCAATATAATGAAGTGTGAACGTACTTGTTTAGATGTTCAGGTTACATTGATATCAACGATGACATAACACATGGATGACGACTGGGATTAAATATCCAGTGGAAATCCTGAATGTTTATACCTGTGTTTATTTGAAAACATTCACATTTTTTTCCAGATGCGCATCACGACATCATCGAAAGGTTCCCTGCCGATTTTATGGAGCACCAAAGTAAGGCTGATGTACAAAATGAAGTGATTAACATTATTGAAGAAAACTTATTGTTATGATAATAACACTTAATTCGTCAGCACACTTAAAGTATATGAAAGACAATGCAATGTATATATGAATATTTATGAACACAATAATTGTGATCATATTTCCAAGTATTTGTGCATATAAACATTTCCTTCAGCAGTACTCAACATCCATACAACCCCGTTCTGTATGTCGACACATTGGTGTATGCTTTGAAAAAGTTATCTCCCTTGAGTATTACTTTTCTTTTTCCGACATACAACAATATTTCAGTATGTACGAAATGGTTCTCTAAGCTTTAGATATACCAGAAACTCGTGTGAACCACAAGTGCTATTTAATTGATAGCGTATTATCAGACGTTATATAAATAAATCCTGTCAATATCATGATCGAAAGTTTTCTTGCGGATTTGTAGCATCTATATAACGTCGACAGTAGCGTGCATATATGTACTCCTCTTGTTTAACTCATTTCATTCTGTAAAGACAGCTCCCATAGAGGTATGTCTGGTGGCACTTTAACTGCAAAATGAATACGATTATAGTTAGACTAAACTGTAAAATACATATGTATAAAGGATCACTAAAGATGGATATCTCGTCATTCTCTATACCCTAGAAAATCGAAGATAAAGTTATTGTTAGGTCTTTTCCGTTTGTCCATTTGTGTTTTTGTGTGTGTATCTTTCCTAAAATATTAACCATATTTGGTATGCTGCATCATAGCAATGAGATCTTGCATATATACCGACAATCGGTAATAAAATGAAGGGGTTATGGGTCAATAACTAAAATTAATAAATTTCCGACGCTTTCATTGGTTAACAATCAAGAAAAAAATCGAGTCATATTTCAATGACGTGAACGCTAATAACGTCACTCAAGAAAAAAAGGTCATCGTAGTGAGTTACAGTCGCGAATGCACCACAAAACCGAAAAATCTATTAGCAACATCCTGTCTTCCATTTTAATTGGTAATGTTGCATCAGCCCTAGGTTCAAGTGCATTAGTATCAGTTATAAATTCAGGTACAGTCAGGCCTATCGATATGCCCTATCGCTACTGCAGTTAGGCCTACTTGCCCTGCAATGGCTACGTCCTCTATGGATAGATACATTAACATTCCGGTATCATTGAATATCAATAATACTCTCTCCACGGAATTTATTTTAAATTCCTCTTTCAAGAACTGTATTTTTAACTTCAGCAACCACACATCAACTTCTCTTCCGAGATTCGCCAATGTCGTGATGATATCTCAGAGAATGACAGTCTAGTGGCGGTTGTCAAAACACTTTTGCGTAATTCGCTTCGCGAAGTACACAGTGTGACAGTATTCATTTTGGTCATTTCGTAGTTAAACGGAAATAAATATAGAACCAATGCTTAATTGAAACATTTCAAAAGCGACTTAGCTATCTGGGATATTACTTCTAAAATACATCTTGTAGCATTGGATATATTATCATTTCTCAATTTACTTTTATTCCATTCAATAATTGTTCAGATTAAAATATAGGTAAGTTTAGTTCCTAATACATATATCATACTATCGCATTTACTTTATTTTCCTTATTATTCTCAACTCATTTCAAACATGGTTTAATATATGCAGCTCAATAGTAATGTATTTTAACTTTATATATATTTTCGTCAGTATTATCAGCGTGATCTAGAACCGCTTGTGCGTGAAAGGCATTTCACTCACTTTTTATATGAAAACACTGAATACTTTAAATGGATCTGTTTAGTTTCATAAATGGGAAGTAGGTTTAAATGATAAAATTTCGAATGTTAATAGCAGAGATGTTACAAATGCGATATATAAAGACAGTGAATAATGTATAGATATTGATTTCTGAAATATGCAAGGATGGAACCAGGGATACACGAAATTATGATAAAATACCATAGAAAAACTGCACAAGTTTGAATCACAATTAGTTAAATATAACATTTATATGCCGAAGTAATTATCGATCACGTGACATGAATTGATATTACTCCACTAACTTACTAACTCACCTCCAGACATATTTGGTGAAAACCCAGTGAAGTACAACGAACCATCGTGTCGATAATTCGTCCAGAACCTAGGTAAGTATTTACCTCGAAAAGGTGTGTCATATCTGTAGAAGTAGAAAAAAACCATAGAATTATCTCCCTTTTTATGTAATCTCACAAGCGCAGAGAGAGAGAGAGAGAGAGAGAGAGAGAGAGAGAGAGAGAGAGAGAGAGAGAGAGAGAGAGAGAGAGAGAGAGAGAGAGAAAAGACAGAGACAGAGGGAGACAAAGAGGCAGGAACATACAGAGAGAGACATACATGACAGAGACAGAAACAGATGAGAGAGAGAGAGAGAGAGAGAGAGAGAGAGAGAGAGAGAGAGAGAGAGAGAGAGAGAGAGAGACAGACAGAGAGACAGACAGAGACAGACAGACAGAGACAGACAGACAGACAGACAGACAGACAGTGCAGTGGGAATGAAGTATGTTTATCACACGTCAATATTAAACAGGAGAAAATCTAAATAAGTAATTAATGTACAAATGGTCTTCATTGCTGTTAAAATGACATACACGTAAAAATAAAATGCCAAATTAACAAATATTTCAATGATCAAATATAAACAGGAAAACAGTACAAAACAATTAATAACTGTCATGGTAAGAGTATGTCATATGAGTTTCACAAATAGATTTGTTCAGGAATGATCATTTATTTCTTACATAGATGCATCATCATCAAGCTCTTCAGAATCTCTCTTCCGTCTTCGTGCTATGTAAACCATGCATACAACAAGTGCGATAGCCATAACAGCTATGATGGCGAGAGGCAGAGCTATTTTTAGAATGTCGTCATCTTTTGCACGTGCCACCATAGCCTCGCATGTATTCCCTGTGTAACCGACAGTGCATCTAGAAAGGAAATGTTTGTCATTTGCAGACAGCTATTTATATATCATTAGTGTTAACCCTCTCTTCACCGTGATTTTTGTAAATAACATTTTGTCTTGTTTTTAAAATATAATGTTATTTTGTCGATCAAAAACGCACAGAATACAAATATTTATTCTGGACTTTAAGAGAATGTATGTATGTATTTCTGTAGAAAATTTACTTTTTGTCTCTAAACTGATTAAAACAAAATTGTGTCCGTTTCACAAAAATGTAAATTACTTACTTGCACTTCGGTTGATAGTTCTCCGTTATGCATTGTCCTCCATTTAAACAAGTGTTCTTAAATTTGAACCAGAAGCACACGTCTGTTAGATTGACTGTAAAAAAAAGAATAAATTAACTCGAGACTGTAGTGAAACATCATAAATTTATTTCCATTTATCTTAATAATATTCAAAGGGACATTAGCTGTGTGTACCAAAGCAAATTATTTCATTTTTTTCTAATTTCAATACTTGTACTTGATTACAATAACAAAAAGAGCTATACACAGGCAGAAAAAATCTTATATTCCTAAATATTTTGTGACAATAAGATCAGGTCCAGTGTGCTCTGCATATACAAATAGTAAGGTTCAATTAATCAATTGCAAGTAAAAAATAGCCAAGCTGGGTTTCTCAAGCAATTTTCTCCACATATATATGGACTTAGGAATTTTTATTCCCGTGTAGATCTTTTCTTTATTTTACTGTATATTAATTTAAGTAATCAAAAGGAAAACAAAAGTTTTTGAAAACAACGTAGCTAATGCGTATTTAAGTTAAGTATTACCTCGTACTGCAGTTTGCCCTGAAGCATAATATATAGTTGGCGTTGATAGAATTGATGTCGTTATATTTCCCATAACGATGCCATTATTTTGCTGAATATTTACAACAAGTGCGTTTCCGTAGGTAGCAATGACGTCATCAGTTACTGTATCATTCGTCAGTATGTTAAAATCTATACTCAGGGAACCATTTTCTAAACTGAAAAATGAGAAATATGATGTCAAGCATTTCCATGAACAACAAATGTAATGTTTGTTAACAATTCTATAGTGTTTGTGTTTGTAATTTAAAGAATTATGAAATAAGTTGCTAAAGAAATCTAAGACAAAGTTTATATATATATATATATATATATATATATATATATATATATATATATATATATATATATATATATATATATATATATATATATATATATGTATTTCTAGAACAATCCTGCTTTTGTTGAAATTCGAAACTTAAATACAAAGATATACTCTATGACCAAGAAATAAGAGATTCGCACTTTAAATACTAAACTATCTCATATCTGATCAGTGTACGTTCGAGATCAGTTGGACTCTAAGCTTAGTAAGTGAGACGGATTGTCAGTGGACTTGCGCTGTCGTTTCCTGGGTATTTGTAACCAGATTTTTTCTCTTTCACCAGTTAAAATATGGCACACTGAGATTATTGAAATGCATTCGGATGTAGAGTAAAACAACAATAAAAACATAAACAGATAAACAATTGCAGACTTACCTTATGTTTAAAATTGATACTCTAATGAAACCTGGCAGTGGTTCGAAAATAGCTGTGATCTGTAATAACACGGATATAACAAACAATAATGAGAAATATCTAAGAAAAACATAGGTTCCAAATTGTCAACATTAGGAAGACGAATCAACAATACAATAGCAAAGTAAATATCGAACAAGATTGTATTTTTAGAGAGTCCAGAGACTGGAATAATATATTCTAGCTATACTTTGAGTACCAGATAGAAAAAAAATGTCATTCGAGAGTAAGATGTATCTGCAAGTCCAAAACGAAGCGAATGTTGATCTAGCTCTACTTTTAGTAGCAGATAGAAAAATGTTATTAGAGAGTACGATGGATCTGCAAGTCAAAACGAGGCGAATGTTGATCCACTGAACCCTTGATATTTTCAAATTTCAAATAAATAAAGTAATATTCATGTGTAACTGACAACCGACTCAAATCGCCCGTAAAATCATCACATTGCAGACGAGAAAATCTCAATACGTCATGTTTACAAACAATGCAGAGGAGCAGCGGAAGGATACACAGTAATAAATATCACGATTATCGAAATAATAATCTATCTTAATAAAATAAAGACCGACGTCATACCGATCGAAAACATAATATTACAAACTACTGACTTTTGATTTTCTTGCGATATCGTAATGCATTTCAAATTGATTTATTTCATAAATCAAATATATTGACATTGTTTTTTTAATTATCTTGTGAATATATGGAATATACAATTATTGATTCATTTCAATATGATGTGACCTGATTAATCAGTATGACGTCATGTTGTATAAATTCATCTAATAATACTTTGAATCATTAAGCGCTGCATATCAAAATCTGCTGACTAATTAAGCTATTTAAACATCACACATTTGCGCATGTACTTTCCGGCAACGTATTGACCAATCAAACAATGTGTAATTTATAGTCATTTTAATATGATAACGACTACATTCGTTTGATTAAAGAGATTGTTTTGTATGACTAATATCTACTTACGCCGGTCACCATGTCTTGGTATCGACTTGAAGCGGGGTCTTGATATACACTAGCATCTGTTCCGTTAGCCTCCACTATCAAATTCATGCGCACTGAATTGTCTGTGAAAATATTAAAGTCAAATATTAGAACAACAAAAACAACAAAATAATAATAATAATAATTATAATAATAATAATAATAATAATAATAAACAAATTTTAATGATAAAAATAATAATTATTACTATTGTCATAATATAATTATACATGTAATAATAATAATAATAAAAATAATAATAATAATAATAGTAATAATAATAATAATAACAATAACAATTATAACAATAATAATAATAAGTGATAATCAATATATCTCATATTTTCTTGATAAAGGCATTCTATACACCACAACAATTCTTGAGAATCAATATAAAGGTTGACGCAATATAATCCATAAAATGATAATTTGAAATCGCTTTTTATTCGTTATGAAACGCTGATAGTTATTATGTTTACATGAAACTGAAATCAACAAAAATATAGGGAAATTGGTAAGATGTTAGATCTAATATACTGCACATGCTACATTTTCCTTTGGACTTCAAAATGCTAAAAGCAATGATGTAGCATATAAGGATTGCTGTGTACCTGCTGTAGCGCTGCCATCTGTTGTTGTTCCAGATGTAGTCTGTGTTTCTTGAACAGTTGTAGCAGTACCGTCTGTTGATACGCCAGCTGTAGTTTGTGTTTCTTTGACAGTTGTACCAGTGCCGTCTGTTATTACACTAGCTGTAGTTTGTGTTTCTTTTGCAGTTGTAGCAGTACCGTCTGTTGTTACACTAGCTGTAGTTTGTGTTTCTTTGGCAGTTGTAACAGTACCGTCGGTTGTTACACCAGCTGTAGTTTGTGTTTCTTTGACAGTTGTAGCAGTGCCGTCCGTTGTTACACCAACTGTAGTTTGTATTTCTTTGACAGTTGTAGCAGTGCCCTCTGTTGTTATATCAGCCGTAGGTTGTGTTTCTTTGACAGTTGTAGTAGTCCCGTCTGTTGTTGCACCATCTGTAGTTTGTGTTTCTTTGACAGTTGTAGCACTACCGTCTGTTGTTACACTAGCTGTCGTTTGTGTTTCTTTGACAGTTGTAACAGTACCGTCCGTTGTTACACCAACTGTACTTTGTGTTTCTTTGACAGTTGTAGCAGTACCGTCCGTTGTTACACCAGCTGTAGTTTGTGTTTCTTTGACAGTTGTAGCAGTGCCGTCCGTTGTTACACCGACTGTAGTTGGTATTTTTTTGACTGTTGTAGCAGTGCCGTCCGTTGTTACATCAGCCGTAGGTTGTGTTTCTTTGACAGTTGTAGCAGTCCCGTCTATTGTTGCACCAGCTGTAGTTTGTGTTTCTTTGACAGTTGTAGTAGTACCGTCTGTTGTCACACCAACTGTCGTTTGTGTTTCTTTGACAGTTGTAGCAGTACCGTGCGTTGTTACACCAACGGTAGTTTGTAATTCTTTGACAGTTGTAGCAGTGCCGTCCGTTGTCACACCAGCCGTAGATTGTGTTTCTTTGACAGTTGTAACAGTCCAGTCTGTTGTTGCACCAGCTGAAGTTTGTGTTTCTTTGACAGTTGTAGCAGTACCGTCTGTTGTTACACTAGCTGTAGTTTGTGTTTCTTGTACAGTTGTAGCAGTACGGTCTGTTGTTACACCAGTTGTAGTTTGTGTTTCTGTGACAGTTGTAACAGTGCCCTCTGTTGTTACCCCAGCTGTAGTTTTTGTTTCTTGCACAGTTGTAACAGTACCGTCCGTTGTTACACCAACTGTAGGTTGTGTTTCTTTGACAGTTGTAGCAGTCCCGTCTGTTGTTGCACCATCTGTAGTTTGTGTTTCTTTGACAGTTGTAACAATCCCGTCTGTTGTTACACTAGCTGTAGTTTGTGTTTCTTGTGCAGTTGTAGCATTATTGTCTGTTGTTACACTAGCTGTAGTTTGTGTTTCTTGTGCAGTTGTAGCTTTATCGCCTGTTGTTACACCAGCTGTAGTTTGCTGGACAGTTGTAGCAGTGCCGTGTGTTGTTACACCAGCTGTCGTTTGTGTTTCTTTGACAGTTGTAGCAGTGTCGTCTGTTGTTACACCAGCTGTAGTTTGCGTTTCTTGCACAGTTGTACTTGTGATGTCTGTTTTTATACTAGCTGTTGTTTGTGTTTGCTGGACAGTTGTAGCAGTGCCAACTGTTATTAAATCAACTGTAGTTTGTGTTTCTTGGAGAGATGTTGCAGTGCTGTCTGTTGTTACATCAACTGTAGATTCTGTTTGGTGGGGAGTTGTAGCAATATCGTGTGTTGTTAAACTAGTTGTAGTTTGTTTTTCCTGGATGGGTGTACTTGTGATATTTGTTGATTCATCTGTCGTACTTTGTGTCCCTTCAATAGTTGTAAAAGAGCTCTCTGTTGATACATCAACTGTAGGTTTTGTTTTTTGAACAGTTGTAGAAGTACTGTCTGTTGACACACTAGTTGTACTTTGTGATTCAAGGACAGATGTAACGGTACCGTCTGTTGATACGCCAGCTGAAGTTTGTGTTTCTTTGGCAGTAGTAGCAGTCCCGTCTGATGTCACACCAGCTGTAGTTTGTGTTTCTTGTACAATTGTAGTAGTACCGTCTGTAGTTACACCAGCTGTCGTTTGTGTTTCTTTGACAGTTGTAGCAGAACCGTCTGTTGTAACACCAGCTGCCGTTTGTGTTTCTTTGACAGTTGTAGCAGTGCCGTCCGTTGTTACATCAGCCGTCGGTTGTGTTTCTTTGACAGTTGTAGCAATACCATCTGTTGTTACACCAGCTGTCGTTTGTGTTTCTTTGACAGATGTAACAGTAACGTCAATTGTTACACCAGCTGTAGTTTGTGTTTCTTTGACAGTTGTAGCAGTACCATCAGTTGTTACACCAGCTGTCGTTTGTGTTTCTTTGACGGTTGTAGCAGTGCCGTCCGTTGTTACACCAACTGTCGATTGTGTTTTTTTGACAGTTGTAGCAGTGCCGTCAGTTGTTACACCAACTGTCGTTTGTGTTTCTTTGACAGTTGTAGCAGTGCCGTCCGTTGTTACACTAGCTGTAGGTTGTGTTTCTTTGGAAGTTGTAGCAGTCCCGTCTGATGATACACCAGCCGTAGTTTGTGTTTCTTTGACAGTTGTAGTAGTACCGTCTGTTGATATACTAGCTGTAGTTTGTGTTTCTTTGACAGTTGTAGCAGTGCCCTCTGTTGTTACACCAGCTGTAGTTTGTGTTTCTTTGACAGTTGTAGCAGTGCCGTCCGTTGTTGCACCAACTGTAGTTTGTGTTTCTTTGACAGTTGTAGCAGTACCGTCCGTTGTTGCATCAGCCGTAGGATGTGTTTCTTTGACAGTTGTAGCAGTCCCGTCTGTTGATACGCCAGCTGAAGTTTGTGTTTCTGTGGCAGTTGTAGCAGTCCCGTCTGATGTTACACCAGCTGTCGTTTGTGTTTCTTTGACAGTTGTAGCAGTGCCGTCCGTTGTTACAACAGCCGTAGTTTGTGTTTCTTTGACAGTTGTAGCAGTACCGTCTGTTGTTACACCAATTGTCGTTTGTGTTTCTTCGACAGTTGTAGCAGTGCCGTCCGTTGTAACACCAGCTGTAGTTTGCGTTTCTTTGACACTTGTAACAGTCCAGTCTGTTGTTGCACTAGCTGTAGTTTGTGTTTCTTGGACTGTTGTAGCTGTGCTTTCTGTAGTTTCCTTTTCCTGAATAGTTGTAGCAGTGCCGTCAGATGTTGTTCCAGAAGTGGTCTGTGTTTCTTGAACAGTTGTAGCAGTACCGTCCGTTGTTATACCAGCTGTAGTTTGTGTTTCTTTGGCAGATGTAGCAGTCCCGTCTGATGATACACCATCCGTAGTTTGTGTTTCCTTGACAGTTGTAGCAGTACCGTCTGTTGTAACACCAGCTGTAGTTTGCGTTTCTTTGACACTTGTAACAGTCCAGTCTGTTGTTGCACTAGCTGTAGTTTGTGTTTCTTGGACTGTTGTAGCTGTGCTTTCTGTAGTTTCCTTTTCCTGAATAGTTGTAGCAGTGCCGTCAGATGTTGTTCCAGAAGTGGTCTGTGTTTCTTGAACAGTTGTAGCAGTACCGTCCGTTGTTATACCAGCTGTAGTTTGTGTTTCTTTGGCAGTTGTAGCAGTCCCGTCTGATGATACACCATCCGTAGTTTGTGTTTCCTTGACAGTTGTAGCAGTACCGACTGTTGATACACTAGCTGCAGTTTGTGTTTCTTTGACAGTTGTAGCAGTACCGTCTGTTGTTACACCAGCTGTAGTTTGTGTTTCTTTGACTGTTGTAGCAGTGCCCTCTGTTGTTACACCAGCTGAAGTTTGTGTTTCTTGCACAGTTGTAGCAGTGCTGTCAGTTGTTACACCAGCCGTAGATTGTGTTTCTTTGACAATTGTAGCAGTACCATCTGTTGGTACACCAGCTGTAGTTTGTGTTTCTTTGACAGATGTAATAGTACCGTCCGTTGTTACACCAGCTGTCGTTTGCGTTTCTTTGACAGTTGTAGCAGTGCCGTCCGTTGTTACACCAGCTGTAGTTTGCATTTCTTTGACAGTTGTAGCAGTACCATATGTTGTTACACCAGCTGTCGTTTGTTTTTCTTTGACAGTTGTAGCAGTACCATCCGTTGTTACACCAATTGTCGTTTGTGTTTCTTCGACAGTTGTAGCAGTGCCGTCCATTGTAACACCAGCTGTAGTTTGTGTTTCATTGACATTTGTAACAGTCCAGTCTGTTGTTGCACTATCTGTAGTTTGTGTTTCTTGGACTGTTGTAGCTGTGCTTTCTGTTGTTACACCAGCTGTAGTTTCCTTTTCCTGAACAGTTGTATCAGTGCCGTCAGATGTTATTCCAGAAGTAGTTTGTGTTTCTTGAACAGTTGTAGCAGTACCGTACGGTGTTACACCAGCTGTAGTTTGTGTTTCTTTGGCAGTTGTAGCAGTCCCGTCTGGTGATACACCAGCCGTAGTTTGTGTTTCTTTGACAGTTGTAGCAGTACCGTCTGTTGATACACTAGCTGTAGTTTGTGTTTCTTTGACAGTTATAGCAGTGCCATCCGTTGTTACACTAGCTGTAGTTTGTGTTTTTTTGACAGTTGTTGCAGTACCATCTGTTGATACACCAGCTGTAGTTTGTGTTTCTTTGACAGTTGTAGCAGTGCCGTCCGTTGTTACACCAACTGTAGTTTGTGTTTCTATGACAATTGTAGCAGTACCGTCCGTTGTTACATCAGCCGTAGGATGTGTTTCTTTGACAGTTGTAGCAGCCCCGTCTGTTGATACGCCAGCTGAAGTTTGTGTTTCTGTGGCAGTTGTAGCAGTCCCGTCTGATGTTACGCCAGTTGTCGTTTGTGTTTCTTTGACAGTTGTAGCAGTGCCGTCTGTTGTTACATCAGCCGTAGTTTGTGTTTCTTGCACAGTTATAGCAGTAACATCTGTTGTTACACCAGCTGTCGTTTGTGTTTCTTTGACAGTTGTAGCAGTGCCGTCCGTTGTTACATCAGCCGTAGGTTGTGTTTCTTTGACAGTTGTAGTAGTCCCGTCTGATGTCACACCAGCCGTAGGTTGTGTTTCTTTGACAGTTGTAGCAGTCCCGTCTGTTGATACGCCAGCTGAAGTTTGTGTTTCTTTGGCAGTTGTAGCAGTCCCGTCTGATGTCACACCAGGTGTAGTTTGTGTTTCCTGTACAGTTGTAGCAGTACCGTCTGTAGTTGCACCAGCTGTCGTTTGTGTTTCTTTGACAGTTGTAGCAGTGCCGTCCGTTGTTACATCAGCCGTAGATTGTGTTTCTTTGACAGTTGTAGCAGTACCATCTGTTGTTACACTAACTGTAGTTTGTGTTTCTTTGACAGTTGTAGCAATGCCGGCCGTTGTTGCACCAGCTGTAGTTTGTGTTTCTTTGACAGTTGTAGCAGTACCATCTGTTGTTACACCAACTGTAGTTTGTGTTTCTTTGACAGTTGTAGCAGTGTCGTCTATTGTTACACCAGCTGTAGTTTGTGTTTCTTTGACAGTTATTGCAGTACCGTCTGTTGATACACCAGTTGTAGCAGTGCCGACCGTTGTTACACCAACTGTAGTTTGTGTTTCTTTGACAGTTGTAGCAGTGCCGTCCGTTGTTACATCAGCCGTAGGTTGTGTTTCTTTGACAGTTGTAGCAGTCCCGTCTGTTGATACACCAGCTGTAGTTTGTGTTTGTTTGACAGTTGTAGTAGTGCCGTCCGTTGTTACACCAACTGTAGTTTGCTGGAAAGTTGTAGCAGTGCCGTCTGTTGTTACACCAACTGTAGTTTGTGTTTCTTTGACAGTTGTAGCAGTACCGTCTGTTGTTACACTAGCTGTAGTTTGTGTTTCTTTGACAGTTGTAGCAGTGTCGTCTGTTGTTACACCAACTGTAGTTTGTGTTTCTTTGACAGTTGTAGCAGTGTCGTCTGTTGTTACACCAGCTGTAGTTTGTGTTTCCTGTACAGTTGTAACAGTACCGTCTGTTGTTACAGCAGTTGTAGTTTGTGTTTCTTTGACTGTTATAGCAGTACCATCCGTTGTTACAGCACTTGTAGTTTGTGTTTCTTTGACTGTTGTAGCAGTGTCGTCTGTTGTTACACCAGCTGTAGTTTCTGTTTTTTGCACAGTTGTAGCAGTGCCGACCGTTGTTTCACCAGCCGTAGGTTGTGTTTCTTTGACAGTTGTAGCAGTCCCGTCTGTTGTTACACCAGCTGTCGTTTGTGTTTCTTTGACAGTTGTAGCAGTGCCGTCCGTTGTTACATCAGCTGTAGATTGTGCTTCTTTGACAGTTGTAGCAGTACCATCTGTTGTTACACCAGCTGTCGTCTTTGTTTCTTTGACAGTTGTAGCAGTACTGTCTGTTGATACACCAGCTGTAGTTTGTGTTTGTTTGACAGTTGTAGGAGTGCCGTCCGTTGTTACACCAACTGTAGTTTGCTGGAAAGTTGTAGCAGTGCCGTCTGTTGTTACACCAGCTGTAGTTTGTGTTTCTTTGACAGTTGTAGCAGTACCGTCTGTTGTTACACTAGCTGTAGTTTGTGTTTCTTGTACAGTTGTAGCAGTGCCCTCTGTTGTTACAGCAGCTGTAGTTTGTGTTTTTTGCACAGTTGTAGCAGTGCCGTCCGTTGTTACATAAGCCGTAGGTTGTGTTTCTTTGACAGTTGTAGCAGTCCCGTCTGTCGTTACACCAGCTGTAGTTTGTGTTTCTTGTACAGTTGTAGCAGTGCCGGCCGTTGTTGCACCAGCTGTAGTTTGTGTTTCTTGTACAGTTGTAGCAGTGCCCTCTGTTGTTACACCAGCTGTATTTTGTGTTTCTTGCACAGTTGTAGCAGTGTCGTCCATTGTTACACCAGCTGTAGTTTGTGCTTCTTTGACAGTTGTAGCAGTGCCGTCTGTTGTTGCTGTAGATGATTCTGGAACAGCTGTAATTGTGAAATATGTCGTGAAATCTGTAGTTAATGACGTTGTACCTTCAGTGGTAGTGTTGTCCGTCGCACTTTTGGTAGTGGACAACCCCAGGTGTGTTAGAGTACTATTTTGCTCACCAGTAACAGTTGATGACGATAGAACAGTACTGGCAGTGTGTGTTGTACCAGTAGTATCGCTTGATGTCGCTGGCACAGTATTAGTATTGATGTCTGTGATACCGGATGAAGTAGAAAAATCTGAAAAAGTTGAAACAGTTATTTCTGTTACACCTGTTGTAGAGGTCGAAGCCTTACCTTCTGCTGTACCATCTGTCGTAGTTGACATCGTATCTGCTGTAGAAGATGTGGTCGATGTTTCTTGAACAGTTGCAGCAATACTTTCTGATGCTGTACCAGCTGTAGAAGCTGTGTCCTGGACAGTAGTAGCGGTACTGGCTGATGTTCCTGCAGCTGTTGTTGCTGTGTCTTGAAGAGTAGGGGCAGCAGTACCGCCTGATGTTAATGTAGCTGTAGTTGACGTATATTGATCAGTAGAATCAATAATATTAGATGTTCCTGCAGCTGTAGTCGATGGTTCTTGAACAGAAGTGGCAGTACTATCTGATGTTGCTATGACAGTAGTTGCTGTGTCTTGAACAATTGTACCAGTACTATAAGATGTTGCTCCACCTGTAGTTAATGTTTCGTGAACAGAAATGACAGTACTGTCAGTTGTTGCACCAGCTGTAGTTGACATTTGTTGTACAGTTGAAGCATTATAATCTAATGATGTACCAGATGTCATTGCTGTGTACTGAACAGTTGTACCAGCACTGTCTGATGTTCCACCAGCTGTTGTTGCTGTATCTTGGACTGTTGTGGCACTGTCTGATGTTGCTCCCCCTGTAGTTGCTGTGTCTTGAACAGTACTATCAGTACTGTGTGATGTTGCTGTAGGCAAAGTTGACGTTTCCTGAACAGTAAAAGTAGTACTGCCTGATGCAACTCCTGTTGTACTTGCTATGTCTTGAACAGTAGAATTAGTACTGTCTGATGTTGCTTCTACTGTAGTTGCTGTGTTTTGAATAGTAGAAGTAGTACTGTGTGATGTTGCGGCAGCTGTTGTTGCTGTGTATTGAACAGAAGAAGTAGTACTGTCTGATGATGCATCAGCTGTTGTTCTTGTGTTTTGAACAGTAGAAATAGTACTGTCTGATGTTGATGCAGCTGCTGTTGCTGTTTCTTGTACAGTAGAAGTAGTACCGTCTGATGTTGTTCCTACAGCAGTTGATGTGACTTGAACAGTAGAAGTAGTACTATCTGATGTTGGTGCAGCTGTTGTTGCTGTTTCTGGAACAGTAGAATTAGTACTGTCTGATGTTACTCCTACAGCAGTTGATGTGACTTCAACAGTAGAAGCATTACTATCTGATGTTGGTGCAGCTGTTGTTGCTGTTTCCTGAACAGCAGAGGTAGTACTATCTGATGTTTGTGCAGCTGTTGTTGCTGTGTCTTGAACAGTAGAAGTAGTACTATCTGATGTTGGTGCAGCTGTTGTTGCTGTTTCATGTACAGTAGAAGTAGTACCGTCTGAATTTGTTCCGACTGTAGTTGATGTGTCTTGAACAGTAGAAGTAGTACTGTCTGATGTTGTTTCTACTGTAGATGCTGTATTTTGAATAGTAGAAGTAGTACTGTCTGATGTTGCATCAGCTGTTGTTGTTGTGTCTTGAACAGTAGAAATAGTATTGTCTGGTGTTGCTGCAGCTGTTGTTGCTGTTTCTTGTACAGTAGAAGTAGTACCGTCTGATGTTGTTCCTACAGCAGTTGATGTGACTTCAACAGTAGAAGTAGTACTATCTGATGTCTGTGCAGCTGTTGTTGCGGTGTCTTGAACAGTAGAAGTAGTACCGTCAGATGTTGGTGCAGCTGTTGTCGTTGTGTCCTGAACAGTGGAAGTAGTACTCTCTGATGTTGCTCCTACAGTAGTTTCTGTTTCTTGAACAGTAGCAGTATTACCGTCTGATGTTGCTCCTACCGTAGTTGCTGTGCCTTGAACAGTAGAAGTAGTACTGTCTGATGTTAATCCAGCTGTTGTTTCTGTGCCTTGAACAGTAGAAGTAGTACTATCTGATATTCGTGCAGCTGTTGTTGCTGTTTCTTGTACAGTAGAAGTAGTACCGTCTGATGTTGTTCCTACTGCACTTGATGTGACTTGAATAGTAGAAGTAGTACTATCTGATGTTGGTGCATCTGTTGTTGCTGTGTCTTGAACAGTAGAAGTAGTGCCGTCTGATGTTGGTGCAGCTGTTGTTGCTGTGTCTTGAACAGTAGAAGTAGTACCGTCTGATGTTGGTGCAGCTGTTGTTGTTGTGTCTTGAACAGTAGAAGTAGTACTATCTGATGTTGGTGCAGCTGTTGCTGCTGTGTCTTGAACAGTAGAAGTAGTATCGTCTGACGTTGGTGCAGCTGTTGTTGTTGTGTTTTGAACAGTAGAAGTAGTACTATCTGATGTTGGTGCAGCTGTTGTTGCTGTGTTTTGAACAGTAGAAGTAGTACTGTCTGTTGTTGGTGCAGTTGTTGTTGCTGTGTCTTGAACAGTAGAAGTAGTAGCGTCTGATATTTGTGCAGCTGTTGTTGCTGTTTCTTGAACAGTAGAAGTAGTACTATCTGATGTTGGTGCACCTGTTGTTGTTGTGTCTTGAACAGTAGAAGTAGTACTATCTGGTGTTTGTGCAGCTGTTGTCGCTGTGTCTTGAACAGTAGAAGTAGTACTGTCTGAAGTCACTCCTACAGCAGTTGATGTGACTTCAACAGTAAAAGTAGTACTATCTGATGTTGCTGCAGCTGTTGTTGCTGTTTCCTGTACAGTAGAAGTAGTACCGTCGGATGTTGTTCCTACTGTAGATGATGTGACTTGAACAGTAGAAGTACTACTATCTGATGTTGGAGCAGCTGTTGTTGCTGTTTCCTGTACAGTAGAAGTAGTACCGTCTGATGTTGTTTCAACAGCAGTTGATGTGACTTGAACAGTAGAAGTAATACTATCTGATGTTGATGCAGCTGTTGTTGCTGTTTCTTGTACAGTAGAAGTGGTACCATCTGATGTTGTTCCTACAGCAGTTGATGTGACTTGAACAGAAGAAGTAGTACTATCTGATGTTGGTGCAGCTGTTGTTGCTGTGTCTTGAACAGTAGAAGTAGTACTGTCTGATGTCACTCCTACAGCAGTTGATGTGAGTTCAACAGTAGAAGTAGTACTATCTGAAGTTGCTGCAGCTGTTGTTGCTGTTTCTTGTACAGTAGAAGTAGTTCTGTCTGATGTCACTCCTATAGTAGTTGATGTGACTTCAACAGTAGAAGTAGTACTATCTGATGTTGGTGCAGCTGTTGTTGCTGTGTCTTGAACAGTAGAAGTAGTACTATCTGATGTTGCTGCAGCTGTTGTTGCTGTTTCGTATACAGTAGAAGTAGTACCGCCTGATGTTGTTCCTACTGTAGTTGATGTGACTTGAATAGTAGAAGTAGTACTATCTGATGTTGGAGCAGATGTTGTTGCTGTGTCTTGAACAGTAGAAGTAGTACCGTCTGATGTTGCATCAGCTGTTGTTGTTGTGTCTTGAACAGTAGAAATAGTACTGTTTGATGTTGGTGCAGCTGTTGTTGCTGTGTCTTCAACAGTAGAAGTAGTACTGTCGGAAGTCACTCCTACAGCAGTTGATGTGACTTCAACAGCAGAAGTAGAGCTATCTGATGTTGGTGCAGCTGTTGTTGTTATGTCTTGAATAGTAGAAGTAGTACCGTCTGATGTTGGTCCAGCTGTTGTTGTTTTGTCTTGAACAGTAGAAGTAGTACCGTGTGATGTTGGTGCAGTTGTTGTTGCTGTGTCTTGAACAGTAGAAGTAGTACTGTCTGATGTTGCATCAGCTGTTGTTGTTGTGTCTTGAACAGTAGAAATAGTACTGTCTGATGTTGCTGCAGCTGTTGTTGCTGTGTCTTGAACAGTAGAAGTAGTACTGTCGGAAGTCACTCCTACAGCAGTTGATGTGACTTCATCAGTAGAAGTAGAGCTATCTGATGTTGGTGCAGCTGTTGTTGTTTTGTCTTGAACAGTAGAAGTAGTACCGTCTGATGTTGGTCCAGCTGTTGTTGTTGAGTCTTGAACATTAGAAGTAGTACTGTGTGATGTTGGTGCAGTTGTTGTTGCTGTGTCTTGAACAGTAGAAGTAGTACTATCTGATGTTGGTGCAGCTGTTGTTGTTGTGTCTTGAACAGTAGAAGTAGTACTATCTGATGTTTGTGCAGCTGTTGTCGCTGTTTCCTGTACAGTAGAAGTAGTACCGTCTGAAGATGTTCCTACTGTAGATGATGTGACTTCAACAGTAGAAGTAGTACTATCTGATGTTGGTGCAGCTGTTGTTGCTGTGTCTTGAACAGTAGAAGTAGTACTATCTGATGTTGCTGCAGCTGTTGTTGCTGTTTCCTGTACAGTAGAAGTAGTACCGTCTGATGATGTTCCTACTGTAGATGATGTGACTTGAACAGTAGAAGTAGTACTATCTGATGTTGGAGCAGATGTTGTTGCTGTGTCTTGAATAGTAGAAGGTGTACCGTCTGATGTTGTTGCTACAGCAGTTGATGTGACTTGAACAGTAGAAGTAGTACTATCTGATGTAGCTGCATCTGTTGTTGCTGTTTCTTGAACAGTAGAAGTAGTGCCGTCTGATGTTGTTCCTACAGCAGTTGATGTGACTTGAACAGTAGAAGTAGTACTATCTGATGTTGATGCAGCTGTTGTTGCTGTGTCTTCAATAGTAGAAGTAGTACCGTCTGATGTTGTTCCTACAGCAGTTGATGTGACTTGAACAGTAGAAGTAGTATTATCTGATGTTGGTGCAGCTGTTGTTGCTGTTTCTTGAACAGAAGAAGGAGTACTATCTGATGTTGGAGCAGCTGTTGTTGCTGTGTCTTCAACAGTAGAAGTAGTACTGTCTGATGTCACTCCTACAGCAGTTGATGTGACTTCAACAGTAGAAGTAGTACTATCTGATGTTGCTGCAGCTGTTGTTGCTATTTCTTTTATAGTAGAAGTAGTTCTGTCTGATGTCACTCCTATAACAGTTGATGTGACTTCAACAGTAGAAGTAGTACTATCTGATGTTGGTGCAGCTGTTGTTGCTGTGTCTTGAACAGTAGAAGTAGTACTATATGATGTTGCTGCAGCTGTTGTTGCTGTTTCGTATACAGTAGAAGTAGTACCGTCTGATGTTGTTCCTACTGTAGTTGATGTGACTTGAACAGTAGAAGTAGTACTATCTGATGTTGCTGCATCTGTTGTTGCTGTTTCTTGAACAGTAGAAGTAGTACCGTCTGATATTGTTCCTACAGAATTTGATGTGACTTGAACAGTAGAAGTAGTACTATCTGATGTTGATGCAGCTGTTGTTGCTGTGTTCTTGTATAGTATAAGTAGTACCGTCTGATGTTGTTCCTATAGCAGTTGATGTGACTTCAACAGTAGAAGTAGTATTATCTGATGTTGGTGCAGCTGTTGTTGCTGTTGTCTTGAACAGAAGAATGAGTACTATCTGATGTTGGAGCAGCTGTTGTTGCTGTGTCTTCAACAGTAGAAGTAGTACTGTCTGATGTTGTTCCTACAGTAGTTGATGTGACTTCAATAGTAGAAGTAGTACTATCTGATGTTGGAGCAGCTGTTGTTGCTATGTCTTGAATAGTAGAAGTAGTACTGTCTGATGTCACTCCATAACAGTTGATGTGACTTCAACAGTAGAAGTAGTACTATCTGATGTTGGTGCAGCTGTTGTTGCTGTGTCTTGAACAGTAAAAGTAGTACTATATGAATGTCACTGCCTGTTGTTGCTGTTTCGTATACAGTAGAAGTAGTACCGTCTGATGTTGTTCCTACTGTAGTTGATGTGACTTGAACAGTAGAAGTACTACTATCTGATGTTGGAGCAGCTGTTGTTGCTGTGTCTTGAATAGTAGAAGTAGTACCGTCTGATATTGTTCCTACAGAATTTGATGTGATTTGAACAGTAGAAGTAGTTCTATCTGATGTTGCTGCAGCTGTTGTTGCTGTTTCTTGTACAGTATAAGTAGTACCGTCTGATGTTACTCCTATAGCAGTTGATGTGACTTCAACAGTAGAATTAGTACTATCTGATGTTGGAGCAGATGTTGTTGCTGTGTCTTGAACAGTAGAAGTAGTACTGTCTGATGTTGCATCAGCTGTTGTTGTTGTGTCTTGAACAGTAGAAATAGTACTGTCTGATGTTGCTGCAGGTGTTGTTACTGTGTCTTGAACAGTAGAAGTAGTACTGTCTGAAGTCACTCCTACAGCAGTTGATGTGACTTCAACAGTAGAAGTAGTACTATCTGATGTTGGTGCAGCTGTTGTTGCTGTGTCTTGAACAGTAGAAGTAGTACTATCTGATGTTGCTGCAGCTGTTGTTGCTGTTTCCTGTACAGTAAAAGTAGTACCGTCTGATGATGTTCCTACTGTAGATGATGTGACTTGAATAGTAGATGTAGTACTGATGCATGCTATTGTTGTTGTGTATTGCAGCTGTCTGATATTGCTGCAGCTGTTGTTGCTGTGTCTTGAATAGTAGAAGTAGTACCGTCTGATTTTGTTCCTACAGCATTTGATGTGACTTGAACAGTAGAAGTAGTACTATCTGATGTTGGTGCAGCTGTTGTTGCTGTTTCTTGTACAGTAGAAGTAGTACCGTCTGATGTTGTTCTACTGTTGATGTTGACTTGAACAGTAGAAGTAGTACTGTCTATCTGAGCTGTTGTTGCTGTGTCTTGAACAGTAGAAGTAGTCTGATGTGTTCCTTACAGCAGTTGTGTGAACAGTAGAAGTAGTACTATCTGATGTTGGTGCAGCTGTTGTTGCTGTTTCTTGTACAGTAGAAGTAGTACTGTCTGATGTCACTCCTATAGCAGTTGATGTGACTTCAACAGTTGCAGTAGTACTGTCTGATGTTGCTGCAGCTGTTGTTGCTGTGTCTTGAACAGTAGAAGTAGTACCGTCTGATGTTGTGCAGCTATTGTTGTTGTGTCCTGAACCGTAGAAGTAGTACTATGTGATGTTCAACTGTTGTTGTTGTTTCTTGAACAGTAGAAGTAGTACTATCTGATGTTGGTGCAGCTGTTGTTGCTGTTTCGTATACAGTAGAAGTAGTACCGTCTGATGATGTTCCTACTGTAGTTGATGTGACGTGAATAGTAGAAGTAGTACTGTCTGATGTTGCATCAGCTGTTGTTGCTGTGTCTTGAACAGTAGAAGTAGTACTGTCTGATGTTGCTGCAGCTGTTGTTGCTGTGTCTTGAACAGTAGAAGTAGTAACGTCTGATGTTGTTCCTACAGCAGTTGATGTGACTTGAACAGTAGAAGTAGTACTATCTGATGTTGGAGCAGATGTTGTTGCTGTGTCTTGAACAGTAGAAGTAGTACTGTCTGATGTTGCATCACAGCAGTTGTTGTGACTTGAACAGTAGAAGTAGTACTGTCTGATGTTGCTGCAGCTGTTGTTGCTGTGTCTTGAACAGTAGAAGTAGTACCGTCTGATGTTGTTCCTACAGCAGTTGATGTGACTTCAACAGTAGAAGTAGTACTATCTGATGTTGGTGCAGCTGTTGTTGCTGTTTCTTGTACAGAAGAAGTAGAACCGCCTGATGTTACTCCTACAGCAGTTGATGTGACTTCAACAGTTGCAGTAGTACTGTCTGATGTTGCTGCAGCTGTTGTTGCTGTGTCTTGAACAGTAGAAGTAGTACCGTCTGATGTTGGTGCAGCTATTGTTGTTGTGTCTTGAACAGTAGAAGTAGTACTATCTGATGTTGCTGCAGCTGTTGTTGTTGTTTCTTGAACAGTAGAAGTAGTACTATCTGATGTTGCTGCAGCTGTTGTTGCTGTGTCTTGAACAGTAGAAGTAGTACCGTCTGATGTTGTTCCTACTGTAGTTGATGTGACATGAATAGTAGAAGTAGTACTATCTGATGTTGGAGCAGCTGTTGTTGCTGTGTCTTGAACAGTAAAAGTAGTACTTTCTGATGTTGTTCCTACTGTTGTTGCCGTGTCATTTATAGCAGAACTAGTACTTTCTGATGTTTCTCCTACTGTAGTTGATGTGACTTGAACAGTAGAAGTAGTACTATCTGATGTTGGTGCAGATGTTGTTGCTGTTTCTTGAACAGTAGAAGTAGTATTGTCTGATGTCACTCCTACAGCAGTTGATGTGACTTCAACAGTAGAAGTAGTACTATCTGATGTTGCTGCAGCTGTTGTTGCTGTGTCTTGAAGAGTAAAAGTAGTACCGTCTGATGTTGTTCCTACCGCAGTTGATGTGACTTTGAAGTTGTTACATCTGATGTTGGTGCAGCTGTTGTTGCTGTGTCTTGTACAGTAGAGGTAGTACTATCTGATGTTTGTGCAGCTGTTGTCTCTGTGTCTTGAACAGTAGAAGTAGTACTGTCTGATGTTATTCCTACAGCAGTTGCTGTGTCTTGAACAGTAGAAGTAGTACTTTCTGATGTTGCATCAGCTGTTGTTGTTGTGTCTTGAACAGTAGAAATAATACTGTCTGGTGTTGCTGCAGCTGTTGTTGCTGTGTCTTCAACAGTAGAAGTAGTACCGTCTGATGTTGTTCCTACAGCAGTTGCTGTGTCTTGAACAATAGAAGTAGTACTGTCTGATGTTGCATCAGCTGTTGTTGTTGTGTCTTGATCAGTAGAAATAATACTGTCTGATGTTGGTGCAGCCGTTGTTGCTGATTCTTGAACAGTAGAAGTAGTACTATCTGATGTTGTTCCTACTGTTGTTGCCGTGTCATGTATAGTAGAACTAGTACTTTCTGATATTTCTCCTACTGTA
The DNA here is from genome assembly GCA_030159075.1 of Atrina japonica. NCBI lineage: Eukaryota > Metazoa > Mollusca > Bivalvia > Pterioida > Pinnidae > Atrina > Atrina japonica. The sequence continues at coordinate 196,741 of BROG01000806.1, forward strand.
GTTGATGTGACTTGAACAGTAGAAGTAGAACTATCTGATGTTGGTGCAGCTGTTGTTGCTGTTTCTTGTAGAGTAGAAGTAGTATTCTCTGATGTTGTTCCTACTGTGGTTGATGTGGCTTGAACAGAAGAAGTGGTACTGTCTGATGTTCCCGCAGTCATAGTTGATGTATCGAGAACAGTAGAGGTAGTACTGTCTGATGTTGCTGCAGTTGTTGTTAATGTGACTTGAGCATTAGAAGTTGTAGTATCTGATGTTGCTCCTACTGTACTTGATGTAGCTTGAACAGTAGTAGAACTGTCTGATGAGGCTGCAGCTATTGTTGCTGTGCCTTGAACAGTAGAAGTAGTACTGTCTGATGTTGGTGCAGCTGTTGTTGCTGTGTCTTGAAGAGTAGAAGTAGTACTAACTGATGTTGGTGTAGCTGTTGTTGCTGTGTCTTGAACAGTAGAAGTAGTACCGTCTGATGTTAGTGCAGCTGTTGTTGCTGTGTCTTGAACAGTAGAAGTAGTACTGTCTGATGTTGCTCCTACTGTAGTTTCTGTGTCTTGGACAGTAGAAGAACTACTATCTGATGTTGGTGCAGCTGTTGTTGCTGTTTCTTGTACAGTATAACTAGTACTCTCTGATGTTGCTATAGCTGTAGTTGATGTGACTTGAACAGTAGAAGTAGTACTGTCTGATGTTGCTTCCGCTGTTGTTGCTGTGTCTTGAACAGTAGAGGTAGTACTATCTGATGTCGCTGCATCTGTTGTTGCGGTGTCTTGAACAGTAGAACTAGCAGCTGTTGTTTCTGTGTTTTGTATAGCAGAAGTAGTACTCTCTGTTGGTGTAGCTGTTGTTGATGTGTCTTGTACAGTAGCACTAGTACTCTCTGATGTTGGTGCAGCTGTTGTTGCTGTGTCTTGAACAGTAGAAGTAGTACTGTCTGATGTTGATACAGCTGTAGTCGATGTTTCATTAAGAGTTGAAACAGTACTGCTTGTCGTTTCACTGCCTATTATTGTTGTGATCTGGGTGGTTGTACCAGTAGTAGTCGATGTGTATTGTACATTTGTAGCTGTACTTCCTGACGTTGTTCCTACTGTAGTTGATGTTTCCTCAACAGTTGTAGCACTTGGCACAGATGACGTATAGGGCGCTGTCGACTCTGTTTTTACAATAGCGCTTTGGCAAGCTAATAATAGTATTGTCAATAAATATACTATTTCTAAATTATTGTTCTTTCTCCCTCTCTGTGTACATGGTATCCTTGTGGTAACTTCTCTCATCTGAAAAGATAAAATGAAATATAAGTAAATTAATAAACTGTGTATGTTTCGTCAATAAGTCTTCTTTGACCTGCAAATTCAACCCAGTCGGACTCGGATTGTCATAAGTGAACGATCACTTCCCCCTAGACACCCCTCATATGAATGTGCACCGAACTTTAATCATTATTTGGCCAATTATAAAGGTTGACTCTTTCCAACTAACTTCCTGTTTGGGAAAATTCTCCGGTAACAGGGTCCATCACCATAAAATTTTAGAATATACTCAAGTCCAAAAATATTTTCAAATTGACTTGCTTAGCCAATCAAATATCAGGATTAGACAGGCTTGAGTAGAAATTTAAAACTTAAGTAATACTTTAGTTTTATGGTGCCATTCTGGAGCATATAGGCATTTACCAAAGTCACGTGTCAAATTTTGTGGCACTTCTGAGATAGAGAAAGACTTTACAAAAGTTGACGTTGCTAGGATCTATTCATCATAAACGTTAACGAGATAATACAATTTTGGCCTCAATACCTCATACATATTCGAAAGAACATCCTAAAAATGACCTTCAATCACCTGGTAGTATAGATGGTTTTCAATAAGAGGTTTTTGGCCAGAGTCATTTCACTTAATCAATCAAACAAATTATAACTATGTAGAAATAGTTTTGAAAAATATTTTTTGACAGAAATTTTTATTTCAGGTCTTCATTTATCTAAACAACTCATTTCGATGAAAGTTATGAAGTCTCACTAATAATATGTAATCTAATTTGGTTGCTTCAAGAAGAAAACTTATCAAGTTGACCTTCAATATGGCCGCCAAAGGGGGATAACTCTCGCAGAATCCTGCTTATGGAAAATAATCTTAGTATAGTATAATAGGCCGGCAAAAGAAATACGGAGCTGTCAGAATCCTTCAAATAGTAATTGAAAGTCTGCCTCAGTTTCATCATCATCATCATCATCATCATCATCATGACCGACTTCTTTAAACAGTACTTGTGAAGAATCAAAGAATCTAGACTTATTATCATTATTATCTATTTATTATTATTTTTTTATTATTATAATTATTATTATTAGGGTCATCCGACTTCAGGTCGGATGACCCTATTGTTTTCGTGATTATTATTATTATTATTATTTTTCTTTTTATTTTTCTCCAACCCAATTTTGTTTCATCTCTAGCTCAACAACGGCTGGATCGATTTCGCTCAAATTTTCAGCAAATATGAAGCATCAAAATGTCTAAAATTGGTTTTCTCATTTTTTCAAATTTCCCTCTCTTTTAAGAGTTATTCCCCTTTTTCGATTTTTTGATGTCCGATCTTGTTACATCATCTCCTCCGTAACTAGTGAAGCTACAGCAAATCTGTTTAGATTTTCAGAAAGGCCAAAGATTGTAGTTGTGCACATTGATCTAAGTGTCCCCTGAAAAAAGCTCGCTAGGGGCTCAAAATAGGGGTTAAATTTTGAAGTCAAAAATCATATAAATGTCAAAATATCTCGGAACGTAAGCACTTTTACTATAGACATATGCATGAGAAAGTTGTTCAGTTTTACAAGCTACATATGCACCAAAAGTTTCAAGGTCACATAATTCAAGGTCAAGGTCACAGAAGTATTTGAAATTTTAAAATCCAAATATCGCTTAAACTATTAAACTTTAGTATAGACATATGCATAGAAGATTTAAAGGAAATGTGCTCAAATATACTCATGTGAAATTTCAAGGTCATGGGGTCAAAGGTCAAGGTCACAGCTCAATTTGAAAATTTTGTTAAAATTTTAACTTGAAATATCTCAGAAACGAAGCACTTTTTACTGCAGACATATACAGAGAAAGATGTTCAGTATATGTTGAGAAATATCTGTGCAAAATTTCAAGGTCATCAGATTAAAGGTCAAGGTCACAGCTCAATTTGAAATTTTCAACTCAAAATAGCTCAAAAGCTATAGAATTTTTATAGATATGTTACTGTTTGAGATTTGTAGAGAATAGACTGAAGAATATTTGTGTTAGGTTTCAAGGTCATCGGCCCAAAGTTCAAGGTCAAAGGTCATTTTGAAAACTTTCTGAAAATTTTAACTTGTAATATATCAGAAACGAAGCACTTTTACTATAGACATATGCATAAGAAAGATGTTCAGTTTCAGTTGAGGAATATTTGTGCAAAATTTCAATGTCATCCGATCAAAGGTCAAGGTCACAGCTCAATTTGGAATTTTCAACCAAAAATAGCTCAAAAACTATAGAACTTTTACATATATGTTACTGTTGGAGATTTGTAGAGAATAGGCTGAAGAATATTTTTGCAAAGTTTCAAGGTCATCGGATCAAAGGTCAAGGTCATAGCTCAATTTGAAATTTACATCTCAAAATAGCTCAAAAACTATGAAACTTTTATATATATGTTACTGTTGTAGATTTGTAGAGAATAGGCTGAAGAAAATTCGTGCAAAGTTTCAAGGTCATCGGATCAAAGGTCAAGGTCACAGCTCAATTTAAAATTTCCAACTCAAAATAGCTAAAAACTATAGAACTTTTTTATATATATTTTACTGTTGGAGATTTGTAGAGAATACGCTGACGAATCCTTGTGCAAAGTTTCAAGGTCATCAGATCAAAGGTCAAGGTCAAAGCTCAATTTGAAATTTTCAACTCAAAATAGCTCAAAAACTACAGAACTTATATATATATGTTACGTTGGAGATTTGTAGAGAATACGATGAAGAATATTTGTGCAAAGTTTCAAGGTAATCGGATCAAAGGTCAAGGTCACAGCTCAATTTGAAAATTTCAAATCAAAATAGCTCAAAATGTATAGAACTGTCATATATATGTTAGTGTTGAAGATTATATGTAAGGAATTTGCAGAATAATAATAGTGCAAAGTTTCAAGGTCATCGGATCAAAGGTCGAGGTCAACGCTCAATTTGGAGTTTTCAATTCAAAATAGCTCAATAACTACAGAACTTATATAAAACTGTTGGAGATTTGTACAGAATTGGTTGAAGAATATTTGCAAAAAGTGTCAAGGTCATCGGGTCAAAGTTCAAGGTCACAGCTCAATTTCAAATTATCGAGTCAATATAGCTCAAAGGTATGAGATTAATCATCACACTTTGGAACAACGTTTCTTATTCAAGCTCGGCCATCAAGACTCGCTTAAAAAAATCTTATTTTGGTATCAAATTAATAGAATTAGAGCTGTGCTCTATTGTTCACCTGAAGCTGTATAAAAGCTGTAGCCTCAGCATTGGTCGGATGACCCCTTTTTGCTTCAGCAAAAAGCGTCAGCTCTAGTTATTATTATTATTATTATTAATTTATTTATTTTTTATTTTATTTTTTAGTTATTATTAACATTATTTCAAGTTTCAAAGTAGTTGCTGTATGTGTATGGATTTATACAATATACATGTATTCTTAAAAATTCGGTAACAGGTTATCAGAAAAGTAAAAACCAACTTTAGAAATAAAGTCAAAAGCTATATAGTCACTTTATTTTATAGCAATCCACCACTAACACCGTATTTCATATCATTTTCTGTCTACTTCCAAACACGCTATAAAAATTCAATTAAAATAAATTTTCCAAAAATGCAAGGTACGCCGTAACGTTATGACTCCGCGTAATTACTTTCGCGTCTCACTTCACTCGTCTGTTTGGCTATTATTATTATTATTAATTTATTTATTTTTTATTTTATTTTTTAGTTATTATTAACATTATTTCAAGTTTCAAAGTAGTTGCTGTATGTGTATGGATTTATACAATATACATGTATTCTTAAAAATTCGGTAACAGGTTATCAGAAAAGTAAAAACCAACTTTAGAAATAAAGTCAAAAGCTATAGTCACTTTATTTTATAGCAATCCACCACTAACACCGTATTTCATATCATTTTCTGTCTACTTCCAAACACGCTATAAAAATTCAATTAAAATAAATTTTCCAAAAATGCAAGGTACGCCGTAACGTTATGACTCCGCGTAATTACTTTCGCGTCTCACTTCACTCGTCTGTTTGGCAGAAAATATTTAAAGTGACGCCCGCATCTAAACTTGAAATCATGTCTTAACCCAAACGAAAATCACATCGTCTCAGTTTTTTGTCGTTGAAATGTAGATAAGATACCAGCTAAAGTATCTGCTCTTAAAAGTAACACGAAATCAGAAGGAGTGCGGAAAATATGTATTTCTACATTTATACAAGGCGAAATGTCTCTGTAAATATAATTTAACGGGTGATATTAATGCATAGGAATAACTTTGTATTCATCGAGTACAATACAAAGAAATCTATTTATTACCGGATAGACAGAATTTTGTTTATATCCCCTGCCGATGATACAAAGGAGTTTAGATTTTGCTGAATTTATTCGGTATTTAGAGATAAACCTCTTATGTAAATTTTTATTGCTACAATTACTATTTATAGTACAGGAAAAAAATCGATATCGTTTATATCTGCAAACCGTGGGGACCGACCTGGCAGATTTGTATAAAGGTAAAATTTTTCGCTGAAACTAATTTTGAATGTCATGGGTGCTGTGGCAGTTAGATATAAAAGAAATAGAACGTGAGAATTTGTAGTAACATCTAACCCGCGAAATATAGATACCAAAATGAAACAGGAAAATATACTTATATACATTCAAGCACGGGTGGAGGTTGGGTAGGCTACAGATTAAAGTTGCATCACTTCTTTACTTCCCCTTTATATTAATTGTACCGAAGTCGGTACGCATCCATTCAGATTATTGCAGCCTTCTTGTGAGTAGCAGTGAGTGTATCATCTTCATACATACACCGTAATAACAGAAATTTAAATACGACTGGAACAGGTCTTGAGATAACTTACACGATAGAGTTTTGTTTAAATTTACACGACTGTCAACTTATGGTACGTCTAGATATAACTTACACGATAGTCCTTGTATAATACGTCTAGAGCTAATTACACTACAATCCTTGTGTAATACGTCTAGAGCTAATTACACTATAATCCTTGTGTAATACGTCTAGAGCTAATTACACTATAATCCTTGTGTAATACGTCTAAAGCTACTATAGTAAGCTCAAGGACCGACAACTCTGTGTAAGAGATTGCCCATTGATATGAATATCTGACTAGCTTCAGGTTGTGCTACAAACGTTTGTCTGTACTGTGTACTGACGAAAATGCATCATTTTAATAGTGACAACAACATGCAAATATTGTTTTATTTTTGTTTTCTTGTTGTTTAACCCTTTCACCGCTGAATATCTGAGTGGTATGCTGTTTTTTATCGTTAAATACCAGTCTATTATGGTTTGTAGGGTTGAAAGGGTTAACTCCACACCAAACAATTCTATGCAGTTCGCTTAAATTTAATTATCAAAAAAATGAAACCTATCCAATGATTTCGAGGAAAAGCATTGTGGACTTTTAATATGTCATGTTTTTGTCCATTTGAAATATCCGTGATTTTTGCTTCTGTCGATGCTGCATTTGGTGATGGCAAAGGAACGAGAGAGAGAGAGAGAGAGAGAGAGAGAGAGAGAGAGAGAGAGAGAGAGAGAGAGAGAGAGAGAGAGAGACTTGTAGCTTGCGAAGTTCAGGGCCCGAAGTCACCAAATTAACTGAATACTCAAGCTCAACGTTTATTTCATTATTTTGACTATAAAATCGTTGTAAAATATTTTGGTTTGAATGATTAGGAAGTATATTATTATTTTTTTTTTATTATCATTCAGATATAAATTTTTGAGTCATAATTAGGATTTTCCTGTAAAAAAAGGAATGAATATGTTGAGTACGGTACTCAAAATTTGAGTACGTACTCAAATAATATTTTAATATTTCCGAAGTTTTCTTTAAATGAGCTATGATTTCGATCTTTATTAACAATTATATGCCATCAATATGCAAACATATTACAGGATAATGTTTGCGTATTTTTACCTTAAAATCATGAAAAGTAAATTGAGCTTGAGTACTGAGTAAATTTGGTGACTCCGAACCCAGGTTTGTCATGAAACTATAATATTTAATCGTTGTTTTCGCAAACTTGAACCTGCAATATAGCAAAAGTTCCAAAGTAAAACTAGCCCTTCTTCTTCTTCTTTTTTGTTTTTTTTTTTTTTTTTTGAAGTGTATGGTATATTTTAGTTTCACATCTTTATACCTGTCTGTCGGTGAAATTTTATTGTTCATACCAATTTATATCTTAAGTGATTTTTTGAAAATTTGTGATCTAGGCAGAATATCTATTTAATCACATATTTGAGTCTACACTGAAATACATTCCAGGAGCGGTTTTATTGATAGTTTGAAGACTGTTAAACTTTGCCTCAATAATACATCACAATTAGTAGACGAACATTGACAGCTATAATACCAATGTATTTCATGCAGGCTATAACATTACCGTAAACATAATGTACAAAATTTAAATGTAGGTGTACTTTTGAGGTAAATGGAGGGACGGGTTTAAACAAGACACATCACGTTATACCTTGATTGAGAAATAATAAATTTCAATATCATTACAAAAGAATTAACAGGTGCCTGGTCGCAGAATTCCACAAAATGATATTTATTTATTCTATTTTATAATGTTGTGTATCTTAGGCTACATGTATATATATAATTATTCATTGCACTTTTCTGTAAGTTGCAACCAACAATTAAGAGGCGCGGTGTAGATGAACCAGAGCGCTGTATACATATATATGACACTGACGGATCCAAAATAACAGATAACGTACATCATTCAGAAACTAAAGTCTATGTATGTCACGGTTATTCAATGAAATTGTTAAGATTAAATTAACAAGTGAACACCACGCCCGATCACTACCCAACTGCTGCAACACGGTCTAGTCAACTAGCGTATTAGGATTATGTTTCCTTACGGGGAGATTTATTATCTAATGCGTGGAATTGTAAATAAAGCTGTATAAATGTCGTAAATGAAATCCGTGCCTAGGGCGTCAACGGATTGGTAAAACCACATCTCTGTAAGATACCATAATGTTTTCATTTTAATATTAAATAAATAAATCCGTGTTTCTCTTTCATTGTACACAGTAATTCGTACATCGTTCTCCTGAGGTGACAATTTGAAATGTAATATGTATCTATGATCCAGGATGAAGTACACCTCGTTCATAATATTGAATGACTGAGATAACAGTGATGTAGGCTACTCCTTAACCACTGCTGATAATTTGTATATCGTCTGTCTGGACTTGGCCCGAATGTTTACTAGTACGAGGTTACTCCGTGGCAAAATGGTTAGCGCAATGCGCTTTAAATCCACATAGTTCTTGTCCTTGGTTATCACGATCTAAAGTCCCACTGATCTTATTGAAATGGTAATAATTATATTATTGTGAATATATTAATCATAGAGAGAAGGAAGCCGAAGATTATCATTTTTTATTTATTTATGTTTTACATCCGGGAACCAATAAATTTGCTGGCTTTTCCTGCGCTTCGGATGAGACAGTAATAACCGAGGTTCTGTGTCAAAGTAGGTGTCAGCACGTTAAAGAATCCTCACTGCTCAATGGCCGTAAGTGACGGGCATAGGCCAAAATATGAAGCCCTTCACCGGCATTTGATGACGTCTCCATATGAGTGAAAGATTCTTGAGCTGGGCGTTAAACAACAATACAACAATTTTTAACCAATAATTTTGCAGCCCACAATTACACAACACCAGCTAAAGATGAAGTACAAACCATTTGACCAGTGTTATGGACCTTTGTCAGTGCATTGAGTGTTCTCAAACACACCTGCTCTGACATGGAATCTTGGTCAGTCAAAAGTTTTTTATCATTGTGTTAAATTTCCACATGTCGTGTTGATGTAAATAAAAAATGTAACAAGCTAACTTGTAAGTTTTGTAGAACCCGCGTCTTTCGCACTTTATGCAATCTCTTACACAGAGATGTCGGTCCTTGCACTCCTCAACAATCTCTGTAAACGTCCAAAAGGAAGTCCCAAAACACGTGGTCATGTAACCCACAGAGTGTGTATAAAAACCAAATTACACAGAGTAAGGAAACTCTTCGCAAAAATATAGTACCTATATTTGTAATCCATTTTAAAAAAAGTATTTTTACCTCAAATAGTATTTTTTCTATGCCAGCACTAAACATATACAAGCAAAAAAGACCGATATCTTATAAAGAGTTATCTATCGTCGTTTTATATATTTTGCAAGAAGTCGAGATATTGACAGAGATTGTTGAGGAGTGTAAGGACCGACAACTCTGTGTAAGAGACTGCATGTCAAGAGTTCTTTGCGAAGGAATAGTAACTACCATTTTAATTAAATTTCAAGTTGCCTCTAGCCCAGTGTGATTGATTATTTGTCAAACCTGTTGAATGTGGAATGCACACCACCATCTCGAGTTAAAAAGCATAGGTTTGTTTTTATTCAGCCAGGATTCTTCGAAAAGTTTGCGGTGAGAGTCAATATCTTACGCAGAGTTATCGGTCCTTGCACTCTTGATCAATCTCTAAACGTCCAGAAAGAAGTCCGAAAATGCGTGTTCATGTAACCAATAGAATGAATGTAAAAACAAAATTACTCGGAGCAAGAATACTTTTCGCAAAAAATATTGTTTCTATATTTATAATATTATCCATATTTAAAAAAGTATTTTCGCCTTGAAAAGTATTTTATTCTATATCAGAAATACACATTTATACAAGAAAGCAAATAGCTCATAAAGAGAAAAATCTAGAGTATTATTTATATTTTGCCAGAATCTGGCAAAAATTGGGACATTGTCAGAGATTGTTTTTTTCCGGGAGTGCAAGCACCGACAACTCTATGCAAGAGATTGTGTCAGAGTCTCATCCGGAAGATTTACAGATCTCATGTCTTAATATAAAAAAAATAAATTGAAATCATATAAAATAAAAAAAAAAAAAGAATAATATAAAAAAATAATTTCTTAACTAAATAAAAAAATAAAAAATTAAAAAAAAAAATATATGTAATAAAAAATTAAAAAAAAAAACATAATAAAAATTATAATTATATAATATATTAATAAAATAAAATAATAATAAATAAATAAAATATAATTGTAAAATATAAATAAAAATATTTAAAATATAAAAATAATTAATTAATAAAAAAATCAAATTTAAATTAAAATAATAAAAAAAAAAAACAAAATTAAATATAATAAAAAAAATTAATAAAAATAAAAATATAAATAATAATAAAATAACCTTAAAAAATATAAAAAAAGATTAAAAAATAAAAAAAACCACAAAAAATAAAAATAAAATAAATAATATAAAATATTTAAAATTAAAATAAAAAAAAATATAAATAATAAAAACACAAATAAAAATTAAATTAATTTAATACAAAAACTAAAAAATTAAAAAATAAAAATTATTACTATTATTAATTAAAAATAATAAAAATTATTAAAAAAATAGAATAAAAATAATAAATAAAAAAATTAAAAAAATATATAAATATCTTTATAATATAAAAAAAAAATATAAAATTATAAATATTAGTAAAATTAATATATATAAAAATATAAAAATATAAATTAAAAAATAAAATATAAAAAAAAATTTAATATAAAAAAAAAAAAAATTAATAATATAAATAAAAATATAAAAATAAAAAAAAAAAAACTATAAATTAAAAATTTAAATATATAAAATATAAAAATAATATAATAAAAAAATTAATAAATAAAAAATATAAATAATTTAAAATAATTGTCTTAAATATAAAAAAATAATAAATAAATTATAAATTTTAAAAAATTAAAAAATAAAAAATAAAAAAATTTATTACTAAATAGGAAGATATAAATAAAAAAATAAAAATTCTAAAAAAAATTTGACAAATCAAAAAAAGATAAATATAAAAATAAAAAAAAATAATGAAAAATAAATAAAATATTAAAAAAAACAATTAAAATAAAATAAAAAAAAAAATAAAATTATAAAACAAATCAATAAATTATAAATATTATTAATGAAAAAATATAAAATAATATATAAAAAAAAAAAAATCTTATTATAAATTAATAAAAACCTTACATAATATACAATAAAATAAAAATAGATATTAATAAAAAATAAAATAAATTTAAATATTAATAATAAAAAATAAATAAAAAAAACAAAAAAATAAACAATAGATAATTAAAAAAATATTAAAAAATACAAATAAAAAATATAATAAAATAAAAATATTTAATTTATATTAAAAAAAAAAACTAATTAAAAATAATTTTAAATTAAGAAAATAAAAAATATTAGTAACTTGAATTAATATATAAATAAAGTAACTTGTTAAATTAATACAATTAAAAAATATAAAAAAATAATTAAAAAAATTTATAAATATAAAAAAAAATATATAATATAATCATTTAAATATTATATATAAATAAAAAAAATATTATATAATTAAAAATAAATAATTATATATAAATTAAAAAATAATAAATAAAAAATAATAAAAAAAATTAAAAAAAAAACAAAAAATTAAAATAAATAAATTAATAATAAAAAAAAATATTATTCATATAAAAATAAAATATTAATATAATTAATAAAAATAAAAAATAAAAAATAAAAAAAAATTAAAAAAAAAAATATAAATATAAAAAAAATAAATAAATAAAAAAATATTATTAAATATAATTTTAAATAAAAAAAAAAAAATTTTAAAAAAAATTTAAAAAAAATAAAATAAAAAAATATAATATAAAAAATAAAAATATATTTAAAAAAAAATAAATAATAATAAATAAAAAAAAATATAATAAAATAAAAAGATTAAATAAAATTAATATAAAAAATATATATAAAAAAAAATAAAAATTATAAATATCAAAAACAAAATATATAAAAAAATATAATAAAAAAAAAAAATAAAATAAAAAAAAAATTATTAAATAAAAAAAAAATACTTAATAAATTATAATTAATACAAAATAAATTAAAAAAATAATAATAAAAAAAAAAATAAAAAAATAAAATTAAAATTAAATAAAATAAATACATGAAAAAAAAAAAAAATAAAAAAAAAATAAAATAAAAATAAAAAAATATTAAAAAAAATAATTAAAAAAAAAAAACTGATTAATAAAATATAAAAATATAAAAAAAAAAAAAATTAAATAAATAAATATAATAAAAAAATGAAAATATAAATAAATAGAAAAAAAATAAAATAAAAAATATATAACAAAATATAATAAAAAAAATAATAATAAAAAAAAAAATAAATAAATAAAAAAAATAAAATATAATAAATCCAAAATAAAATTTAATATAAATTAAATTAAATAAAAATAGATAAAATAAAAAAATATTTAAAAAGTGTATATAAAATATAAAATAATAAATAAATTAAAAATAAAAAATAAATAATAAAAAAAAAAAAAGATAAAATAAAAATAATAAATTAAAATAATATAAAATAAAAAAAAAAATATAAAAAAATAAAAAATAAAAAATAAAAAAAAAAAAATAAAATAAAATAATATATAAATGTTAATATTAAAAAAATCAAAAGAATAAAAAACAAAAATTTAAATAAAAACTTAAAAAATAATAAAAATAAAAATAAATCCTATATAAAAAATAAAAAATAAATAGTAAATTATATTAAATAATTAAAATAAACAAATATTAAATAAAAATAAATATAATTAAAATATAAAAAAATAAAAAAAAAAAAATAAATTAAATTACTCATGTCTTATGTGAAAGCATTTATCTAGCTTTGTAAAGAAATGTAAATGTAACTGTTATATACAGCATTTAACGTGACCCGGTTTCGAACGTTCAGTCTGTTCTAGTGAGACTAGACTACTGTCCTATGACATATGTGTAATTTCTTTTGGTAAGAAATTACTATATGCATCATGACTAAGTATATAGTAATTTCTTACAAAAAAAAAATACACATATGTCATAGGACATTACCAAAATCGGCACGAACCCAAAATAAACGGAGATAGAACTAATAAAACGTAGAAAACTTCTGATCAATCGAATGGCATATCGCAAAACACAATTTCATCCATGACTCGTATAATTGAAAAAAGTTGTCACTATAATAAAGAAAATTTTGAAGAATTAATCGACAAAAAAAAAATTAACCGTCGATTCATCTACAAACGAAATCAAATGAAAGCACACGTTAGTTTAATGCATAACCTGCGTATTCTGTAAAGTGATACGCCCTTTAGGCGGCCGTGTGTGACGAGAATATATATGTCTACTATTAAATAAACTTAAGTTGAATAAAAAATAATATTATCATGTAAGTGTCTTCAAGAATGATAGATAAAACGTGTTAAGTAGATTTCTCAATACATTGGGGCAAAGGTATAACCTGAAATTACAGTTTATATTAACGCCGAAAGCATCTCAAGGCGGGTGAAATTGATTTTACACCTCACCTGCGTCTTATCAATAATTTCTTTACCTATATCTGTTCATACTAGGATTGGTTGTCAGCGTTATTGAATAATTTAATGTCCATTGAAATTTGGCCAAGTCATGTACTAAATCTTATATTCACCGAGTTCATCACCCGGGAATAACACGGACCGAAAGTGATATGGCTCAATGTGTAAAGATCAATATCTTATTCATTGGTGATAAATCAACTGTAAAGTAATATATATATATATATATATATATATATATATATATATATATATATATATATATATATATATATATATATATATATATATATTTATATTTATATATAAATAAAATATATATGTGTGTATGTATGTAATATATATATATATGCGTCGGAAGCAAATTGAAAGTTGGGGGCTAGACCAACTTAAAACACACACACACCAGAAACGTCTGGGGGGGGGGGGGGGGCTAAGCCCCAATTTTCAAACACCTATGTCTATCATTGCAAAAAAGTGGGGGGCTATGACCCCCTAGCCCCCAAGTTCCGACGCCTTTGTATATATATATATATATATATATATATATATATATATATATATATATATATATATATATATATATATATATATATATATATATATATATATATATATATATCGGATATCACTCTATTTACTTTTCTGTATTATGATGTAATTTCATTTAATATCTAAAAAATTATCAAATGCATATGAATTGAGAGATTAGTTTGTATTTTTTCCTGTAAAACGTATTTGGCTGTTATGTAAAAATAGTTTAAAACTATTTTGTTATTCTTACGATAAGCATAACACAGTGACCGCACAAAGCGAAAGTGAAAGTACTAGCTGGAACGTGTCAGAGTTGTAAGAATTAATGCCGATCGTGATGTTGATTTTAACTATTGCAATAGTATTGCTACTGAGGAAGTCACTATTCCAATACTATTACTATTGAAACATACTATTGCAGTACTATTGCGATAGTTATTGAGTTGTAAACAACTATAAGATAAAACTTTAGTGACAGAAATACCTCGTGAATATTGACTCGTACAGTTTTCAATGATTTAAATTGTTTTTCATAAATGTATATTCATGCAAAAAGCTTTGAATCTCTTGATAATTTAGCATTTACCTTAACTTTTATGTAAAATATATCGATAGTCTAACTGACTATTGGGGTTGTCTATTGCACTGCCAATTTACTATTGCAATTGTTCTATTGGAAAGTGCACTATTGCGATGCCTCGATAGTTCAATGTATTGTTACACCTCTAGTAAGAATGAACATCTATGAGAACTATGTTGTAATATATTGTTCGCTTTCTATGCATGACATACCATCTTACATTAATTGTAGGGAAAATTGGAATTACGTCACAATATGTACGATTTATGTAACTTTGAATATCATACATATAAGTTTTGTAAATATTATCCTATCTTTAAAAGTCTAGAAATTGTTTACCCGAAGTTCCACGCCCAGATGTCACGCTATCCGCTAGGAGAGGGTTGTTTTAGCAAACATAATTCATTTATTAGAATTGTTTGGGAAATTATATAAAAGACGGACAACTTTTTAAAATTCTACAGGTACCTAAGTGGCGATTTTGTAGCTTACGAATGCTACATTATGAAATGTTTGCCCTTTAATAGTGTCATATTGATAGAGTACCGCACCCCACCCCCAGGGGAATTGGGAGTACCGGTATGCTTCCCAAAATGCACGTCATTGCAATCTTAATTAACATACCTGGATTTCGTCACTAATTTAATTTAATGTTCAACGAAAAAGTCTCTCTTCTTTACTTCCTATGATATACATTTGTAAATTCAAATCAGAATGAGGGGTGCACTCTTGATCCGCCATTGAAATAATTTGGTACTTATTACAGTTCACGTGTGTAGTATAAGCGCACCAGCACTTATGCTTAAAAATTATAACCACGGTTAAAGTTTTTGAAAAGTACGCCAAACTTAATCATCAAGGTCACATGTATACACGTTGTTAACCAATGGAAATGTCTTTGTTACAAGAGATGCACATGGTGGAATATCGAAGCCCCGCCAGTAACGATAAAAATGAAACGGTCAAGTAAAATGTCTTTTGAAAACTAGGTCAACGTTCAATGTCAAGGACACACAATAATCTTTGTTGGTACCAGTAGAAAACTTCTGTCACAATAAATATGTAGATATGTAATATCAAATCCCTACAACTTGTGGTTCAAACATGGCCACGGCTAAATTTTCCTGACACAGACGGATGCACGTAAAGATAGACACACAGAGATGCAGCTGGAATACTGACGCTGTGACGTATTAAAGAGCCTATGGTTTGGAGATATTTTGGGGTCGTGTGTTTAAGTTAACACAGCCTTTGTTTTCGTCCTTTGATGTACGACATTTGTTTTAAAGAAACACTTTGCAATTGAGAAATTCTGTATGGTAATTCTTTTTATATTGTGTTATCATGGTGTGGCCAATAACTTATAATAAAAAAAAAAATGTCAATTTTAGGTGGCGCGCGCACTACACCCCTTCTAAGTTCGCCGACAACATGTAGTATCTATAAAAGTACACGTAATTAATGTCAAGTTTTAAATTCTAAAAATGAAGCACAGCAACATTTATTTTTATCTTACACCAATATATATATATATATATATATATATATATATATATATATATATATATATATATATATATATATATATATATATGTGTGTGTGTGTGTGTTTCTATTTCATACAAATTTGGTTTGTTTGATTCGATAAATTTTATATAAATAAAAGTTTTGGTGCCAACAAAAACTGTTGTTAATGTTTTTGGTTTTTTTTATTCCCCTTAAGGATAACAATCAACATCATTTTTATATGATTTCATTAAATCTTATATTATTTTATCAATTTTTTATCTTATTTTATCTTATTTTATATATATTTATATTTTAATTAATCTTTCCTTTGGGGAGTCCGACAATGTAAATTAAAGGAACAATGAATGTGTAAAGAAACGTAAATAAACTCACTGTCAGTTAAATGTCGTATTTCTTTCGTTTCTGTTTTTCCCTTGAATTTCTTTCTTTCAAATATCCGCTACATCCGACAGAAATAAATATTAAACTTTTTTTCCAATCACATTTGTGTGAGTTTGTATGTTGTTATTCATAAGCGAAAGTGATGTAAATTAATGCGTTTCCATCTTGTTATACAGAAGTTGCTACAAACTAATCCTACGGAAAGTGGGAATGGTCCGAAATAGTTTACCTGGGCCAGGTAAATAGAGAAACTGACAACCATATACAAAATCTTCCACCCTTTTATATTAAACTATTTTTATACACTTAATGAACCGTTAATATAAATATTCAGATAAAGGTGTATCCAAAATTTGGTCATCTATTCCAATTTTGTTTTTATTCTATGCATTTTGGTGACGAAATAGGCGGGAGATGAATCACTTTTAGGAGCTTTTCATAAAATTTTAATTCATTCGTACCTGTTTACGATATGATTTAATGTTTGTTTATTTTTTTGATGATCACAAAGATGTATGCATTCCATTTAAACAAAATATATTTACTGACACAAATATGCGTAATTGATTAACATTTTATATTTTCTTTCACTCGGCTGTTTACCTGCAATTTTTGCACTGCGCTGTAGAAAAGCGGGGATGAGAAAACGATTTCATTCACGTTGACAATTTCAGAAGCGAAGTTTATCTGTGAAAAACGTATCCGTATGGTTACTGTAAACGGTTTCGATAATCATTAGACATATTTAAAGGGTAACCACGAAGAAAAACAATTTGTTGATGGGCGGAGTCGGTCGGTTTCTATGCAAAGTTGAAGTACTGTATCATTTCGCAGATATAACGTTAAAGCGGGACACAGGACCTAAATTACTGGGATTGCCTTATTCCCAATCAATTCTTAAGATTCAATGTATATTATTTATTTAATTTGTTCAATAAGTGTCCATAATAATAGTATTGACAACAACAACAACAACAAGAACAACAACAATGATGATGATGATGACGATGATGGTGGTGTAGTTGATGATGATGATGTCGTTAACAGTTTTCTATATATACAAATGGAAAATTTATGAGTTTATCACACACACACACACACACACACTAAAAGACAACGGAGAGTAAAACGTTAGCGCTTTCATTAAAACGAATCTTGAGACGTTATATATATATATATATATATATATATATATATATATTTCGATTTTCGTTTCCATGTATCGGGAACCAAAATACATGTATATCATAACAAAATTAAAATGTTTTATATATTAAATCATTGACTAATTTATTATCATCGTTGTTATCACATACGTCAGTAGAGGTACCGGTAATTGATAATGAATTCAAGTTTTTTATAGAAATCTCTACTAAATAAAGGCAGTAAATAATTACGGGTGAAAGGGCGGATTCTATGCGTAGAGGGAGTGGAAAACTGTTAATATATTGTTATCTGATACACTGATGGGAACATGGTCTAATTGCTAACATTTACACGTAAACACTGTTGATAACAAACTGAATTAAATGTCAAAGCTATATGTACACTTATCAGAAAAAAAAAATAAATGTGACGAAATGGCAAGCCAATGATATTGTCACGCCCATATATAAATACCTGTAATTTTCTATAACAAACAGCAGGTGTATTTAAATTTTAAAGTGTTTATTTTTGACAAGATTCATATCCTGAATATTTAATGACGTATAGTGTGAAATTTCCGTGGCGATAGTAGTTTGACGGAAGATACACGGGGTTATTTTCATTTACCGTCTTCGACCCAATAAGTGCCCCGGGCGATGAAAATAAATTAAAATAAAAAGTATAAAAAGGGAGGATTGCGCTTATTACCACCAGTTCAATCCGTCCGAGCCTGGAAAACAAACTTTTCTTGATTGTGTTTAAAAAGATGATTGTGCTGTGAACAGTGTAAGCTTAGTGATATATGATAGGTAGGCCTACAACGACACATTTGCACGCTTGAACAAACCCTGGGCGGGTAGGGGTGTCGTACCGGGTCAGATACGGTTATATAAACAATGGTGATAATTATAGTTACACATCATTCTCATTTTTTTCAGTTTTTATTAATATTTGGTTGAATACTTTTTAAACTAATTATTGTATTGTAAATTTTGAATTTACTGGGAGGGTGGAAAGTAAATTCAAAATTTACAACATGACATAACTCCCAGTTAATAAAAATTGAAATCTTGATATGATAAGACCATTCCAAATCTGTTTAGTTTTAGCGTCCCCCCGAAAAAAAAAATGCAATTTGACGCACATGTAAGAATTTCCCCGCTTAATATGTTAGATCATGTACACTCATCTTTTTACACAATCAGGAATAGTTTATTTTTCCAGAGATGGGTTGAACTGGTCTTATTAAGCGCAATCCTCCCTATTTATACTGTTTTTCGTGGGTCGAAGATGGTAAATAAATTTACCCCCTATGTACCTTCCTCAAGAATATGGACGACCTCAAACTTTGATAAAAATTTTGACAACACAAATCACGGATCGATAATGAATTTATACTCGGTCAAAAAATATCTGTATCATATTAAGTTTAAAATGAAATACAAGTAGGCCTAAATAGGCCATGTTAATCTGCCGTGTCCTTTTCAAACGTTAATTTCAGTTTTCCTTTGATATATATAATTTCTGTGTGGTGAAAGCTTTTTTCAAATATGTAGGCCTATATGACTATCCCTCCATGGTTTGGCAACTCTTGAGCGGATAAAATGCAGTTTCAAATAAGTTGCATGCTGATAATCAGGAATACAGCTATTCCTAATTTTGGTCATATTTTATTTTCGGCAATGTTAATGAAATATTTGATATAATCAATTCATTTTCTTTAGTGTGCCCGAATCAAATGACGGTTTAGTCGTAAATAAAATCAAACGAAATACAAAATCCATGTTAAGATCCCGGAATACGGAAAACACACGTACCAGAATGATAAAATCAACACGCTTGTCACTTTTTCCTTTGAATCGAGACTGCAACTTGAATAAATAACTATTTGTTATGAAAAACAAATAGAGATGATTCTTAATTATTTGCTTATCATTCCAAACTAAACAAACATCAAACACATAATCACACATATGTTATAAGTGATGTAATAACTTTAATGCTAGTTATCAAAGACAATTTATAAAAATCACGTTTTAATGAGGCGTTGATTCAAAATACCCCGGACATGATCATTTAACTCTCAAACTCTGACTCTATATATCGCTATAATTTCAATCAGCTGTCTGACGGACACCAAGTGGTCTGATTAGTGACGTGGTGTCCTAATTAACGGTCCGGATTTAATGTTATTGACTTTAAACGCGAGAATTTCTGCTGAATTAGGTAGTCCTTGAGCAAGGTAACTATATATATATATATATATATATATATATATATATATATATATATATATATATATATATATATATATATATATATATATATATATATATATAATATATATATAGTGTCGGATCTAAGAAAATAGAAGTCATGAAATGAGTCATATAAAGTACTAAAACTAAATAACGACCCGAACACGGTCTACGTTTATATATATATATATATATATATATATATATATATATATATATATATATATATATATATATATATATATATATATGTGTGTGTGTGTGTGTGTGTGTGTGTGTGTGTGTGTGTGTTTTAACTGCCTTCGGGTAGATTACAAAATCGTAAGAGACCTGGTAAAACATATATCTTGTACATCTTATTTGTTTGTTCCAGTCTACATCTCCTAAATGTTCAAGATTTATATCTAAATATACCCTTCTTATATTCATGTGCTTAAATTTGCATATTTGGACAGGTAGACCTTGGCTGATTACCACTGATTGATGTGCAAATCTAAACCAAACACAACATTTATTAATATCTTTATAATATTTGAATAATTTTGCAATCATTCTGCAATCTGATTCTACAAATAATTTGAAAATAATCGAATACGCCCTGACTTTAATTTTAGCATTCGAATTGTGTAAAGATGACGATGCACGATAAAAGAACAAGACATAACTGACGAGAAGAACGCTAGCAAATATCAGCTTACAGTTGCACTGATTTTCTCGGTGAAGTGCCACAAAGTTTGACTTGTGTTATCAACTTCTCTCTCAGCAGCACACAACGGTTCGTTGCATGTTAGATATATCAATAATTATGATAGCCTTTAGCTGGTGTGTCACATGTATGATAGGTTAATATCTCTAGTGCGTCACGTGTTTTAGAATTATGAAATATGATAGGTCAGTTTGGCTGGTACATTACATGTTTTAGATATATCAAATATGACTGGTCAATATGTCTGGTGCGTCAATCGTTAGATATGTCATACAGATATGATTGGTCAATACGTATCATGGTATTCCACATGTATTAGTGATATTATCTGTGATTGGTCAATGTGTATGATATTTCACATGTATAAGTGATATCATCTATGATTGGTCAATGTGTATGGTATTTCACATGTATAAGTGATATCATCTATGATTGCTCGATGTGTATGATATTTCACATGTATTAGTGATATTATCAATGATTGGTCAATGTGTATGATATTTCACATGTATAAGTGATATCATCTATTTCACATGTATTAGTGATATTATCAATGATTGGTCAATGTGTATGATATTTCACATGTATAAGTGATATCATCTATGATTGCTCGATGTGTATGGTATTCCACATGTATTAGTGATATTATCAATGATTGGTCAATGTGTATGATATTTCACATGTATAAGTGATATCATCTATGATTGCTCGATGTGTATGGTATTCCACATGTATTAGTGATATTATCAATGATTGGTCAATGTGTATGATATTTCACATGTGTTAGTGATAGCATCTATGATTGGTCAATGTCTATGGTATTCCACGTGTATTAGTAATATCATCTATGATTGGTTAATGCGTATGGCATTTCACATGTATAAGTGATAGCATCTATAATTGCCAGATGTGTATTGCATTTCACATGTGTTAGTGATACCATCTATGTTTGCTCGATGTGTATTGTATTTCACATGTATCAGTGATATCATCTATATTTGCTCGATGTGTATAGTATTTCACATGTATCAGTGATATCATCTATATTTGCTCGATGTGTATAGTATTTCACGTGTATCAGTGATATCATCTATGTTTGCTCGATGTGTATAGTATTTCACATGTATCAGTGATATCATCTATATTTGCTCGATGTGTATGGTATTTCACATGTGTTAGTGATATCATCTATGATTGGTCAATGTGTGTGTTATTTCACATGTATTAGTGATATCATCTATGTTTACTCGATGTGTATTATATTTCACATGTATTAGTGATATCATCTATGTTTACTCGATGTGTATTATATTTCACATGTATTAGTGATATCATCTATGTTTGCTCGATGTGTATGGCATTCCACATGTATTTGTGATATCATCTATGTTTGCTCGATGTGTATAGTATTTCACATGTGTCAGTGATATTATCTATGTTTGCTCGATGTGTATGGTATTTCACATGTATTAGTGATATCATCTATGTTTGCTCGATGTGTATTATATTTCACATGTATCAGTGATATCATCTCTGTTTACTCGATGTGTATAGTATTTCACATGTATCAGTGATATCATCTCTGTTTGCTCGATGTGTATTATATTTCACATGTATTAGTGATATCATCTATGTTTACTCGATGTGTATAGTATTTCAATTAGTGATATCATCAACGTTTCCTCGATGTGTATAGCATTTCACATGTATTAGTGATATCATCTATGTTTCCTCGATGTGTATAGTATTTCAATTAGTGATATCATCAACGTTTCCTCGATGTGTATAGCATTTCACATGTATTAGTGATTTTCACAAGTATCAATAGTGATATCATACTATGTTTGCTCGATTTGTATTATATTTCACAAGTATCAGTGATATCATCTCTCTGTTACTCGATGTGTATTATATTTCACATGTATCAGTGATATCATCTATGTTTACTCGATGTGTATTATATTTCACATGTATCAGTGATATCATCTATGTTTACTCGATGTGTATTATATTTCACATGTATCAGTGATATCATCTATGTTTACTCGATGTGTATATAGTATTTACATGTGATGTAGGCGATATCAATCTATGTTTTGCTCGATGTGTATTAATATTTCACATGTATCAGGGATATATCATCTCTGTTTACTCGATGTGGTAAGATATTTCACCATGTATTTGTGATATCAGACTCTGGTTTGCTCGATGTGTATTATAATTCAACATGTATTTAGTGATATCATCTATGTTACTCTGATGAGTAAATAATATTTCACATGTAATTAGTGATTTCATCTATGTATGCTCCGATGTGTATTATATTTCACATGTATTAGTGATATCATCTATGTTTACTCGATGTGTATAGTATTTCACATGTATTAGTGATATCATCTCGTGATTAACTCGATGGTGTATTTATATCTTCACATGTATTATGTGGAAATCATCTCTGTTTACTCGACTTCTGTGTATTATATTTCACATGTAAATATAGTGATATCATCTATGTATACGTCGAATGAGTATTATAATTCACATGTATTAGGTTGATATCATCTAAGTTTACTCGATGTGTATTAAAATTCAACATGTATTAGAAATGATATCATCTATGTTTACTGTCGATGAGTATAGTAAATTCACATGTATTAGTGATATCATCTATGTTTACGTACTCGATGTTTATATGTATTTTCACCTGGTATTAGTGATAACATCTATGTTTACTCGAGGTGTATCTATATTACACATGTAATTTAGTGATATCATCTATGTTTCTTACGATGATGTATTATAATTCACATGTAATTAGTTGATTATCATCATTGTTTAACTCGATGTGTATAGTAATTCAACATGTATTTCGTGATATCATCTATGTTTACTCGATGTGTATTATATTTCACATGTATTAGTGATATCATCTATGTTTGTCTCGATGTAGTAATTATAATTCACAATGTATTAAGTGAGAAATCATCTATGTTTTGCTCGATGTGTATTATATTTCACATTTATTAGTGATATCATCTATTGTTTTACTCGATGTGTATTATTATTTCACATGTAATTAAGTGATATCATCTATGTTTTACACGATGTGTACTTTATATATCAACATTGTATTAGTGATATCCATCTACTATGTTTTACTCGATGTGTATTATATTTCACATGATATTAGTGATAACATCTATGTTTGGGCTCGAATGTGTATTAAGATTTTCACATGTATTAGTGTTTTGGTTATATCATCTATGTTTGCTCGATGTGTATTATAAGTTTCACCATGAATTTAGTGATATCATCTAGTGTTTGCTCGTATGTGTATTATATATCATCATGTATTAGTGAGTATTCATTCTATGTTTACTCGATGTTTTTACGTGCTGCGTGTATTATTCTCTTTTACATGTACTCTAGTGATATCATCTACTGTTTACTTCGATGTGTATTATAATAAGTCCACATGCTATCAGTAGATATCATCTATGGTTAACCGATGTAGTATTATATTTCACTATGTATTCAGTTGAAATCATCCAATGTTTACTTCGATGTTGGTATTATACTTTCACAATGTTAATTAGTGATATCATCTATGTTAACTCGATGCTGTGATTATATTTCACATGTATTAGTGATTACTCATCTATGTTTAAAACTTCGATGTGTATTATATTCATTCACATGGTATTAGTGATATCATCTATGTTTACTAAGATGTGAAATATATTTCACAAGTATTAGTGAATATCAATCTAGTGTTTTACTCGATAGTGGTATAGGTATTTACACATGTTATTATTGATATTAACTATGTTTACTCGATGTGTATAGTTATTTCACATGTATCTGTGGATATCATCTATGTTTTACTCGATGTTGTATAGTAAAAATTATCACATGTATCAGTGATATCATCTATGTTTTACTCGATGTGTATTATATTTCACATGTTTATCAGTTGATAACATCCTATGTTTGCTCGATGTGTATTATATTTCACCTGTCTCAGTGATATCATCTCTGATTACTCGATGTGAATTATATTTTCACATGTAACAGTGATAATCATCCTATGTTTTACTCGATGGTGTAATTAATATTTCAACAGTGTATCAGTGATATCCTCTATGTTTACTCGATGTGTATTATATTTCAACATGTATCAGTGATATCAATCTATGTTTACGTCGATGTGTATAAGTATCTTCACATGTATTAGTGATATCATCTATGTTTGGCTCGATGTGTATATATATTTCACATGTATCAGTGATATCATCTCTGTTTACTCGGATGTGTATGATATTTCCACATGTAATTTGTGATATCCAACTCTGTTTGCATCGATGTGTATTATATTTCACATGTATTAGAGATATCCATCTAGTGTTTACTCGATTTGTAATTAATATCTTCCCATGTATCAGTGATAACATCTATGTTTACTACCTCGATGCTGTATTATATTTTCACATGGTCATCAGTGATATCATATCACTGTTTGCTCGATGTATGTAATATCTTTCACATGTATTAGATGATAACATCTATGTTTACTCGATGTGTATATTATTTCACATGTATTAGTGATATATCATCTATTTTGGCTCTATGTGTAATAGTTATTTCAATTATGATATTCATCTATGTTTACTCGATGTGTATAGTATTTCACATGTATTAGTGATATCATCTATGTTTACTCGATGTGTATAGTATTTCACATGTATTAGTGATATCATCTATGTTTACTCGATGTGTATTAGTATTTCACATGTATTAGTGATATCATCTATGTGATTGCTTCGATGTTGTATAGTATTTCGAATTAGTGATATCATCTATGTTTACTCCGATGTGTATATATATTTCACCATGTATTCAGTGATCATCATCTATGTTTCCTCGATGTGTATTATATTTCACATGAATCAGTGATATCATCTCGGTTTGACTCGATGTGTATTATATTTCACATGTAGTTAAGTGTTATCATCTAATGCTTTGCTCGATGTGAATGTAAAAAAAGAAAGAAAATATTATATTTCACATGTATCATTGATAGCATCTGCTAGTTTGCTCGATGTTGTATTATATATCACATTGTATTAGTGTATATCATCAATGTTTGCTGCGATGTGCTATCGTATTTCAATTAGTGATATCATCTATGTTTACACTCGATGTGTATAGGTTTTCAACATGTATTTAGTGAAATCATCACACAGTTTGCTCGAAGTGTATTATATTTCCACATGTATTAGGGATATCATCTATGCTCCTCGATGTGTATAGTAATTCAAATTAGGTGATATCATTCAACGTTTCCTCGATGTGTATTATATTTACACATGTATTTAGTGATATCATTCTATGTTTTGCTCGATGTGTATAGATATTTCACATCGTAATTAGTGAATATCATCTATGTTTTTCCTCGATGTGTATAGTATTTCAATTAGTGATATCATCAACGTTTCCTCGATGTGTATAGCATTTCACATGTATTAGTGATATCATCTATGTTTGCTCGATATGTGTGGTATTTCATATATAACTTCTACATGCTGTCTCTCCTCTCCCACCATTGGAAACTGACCGCCATCATTTAACTGGAAAAAAATTAATGTGGCGCAAAACACCATTCAAACGAACTTCGGATAAGTGGAGGTGAGGATCTGATTTTAAGATTTAAAGTGCGGCGATCTAGTAAGAAGCAAGTGGCATGGAAGCCCCACTATAACTTTTGAAGATAGGACGACTTGATCATGTGTCCGACTGGTAAAACAAGGTGACACCATCTCCCATTATCAACATCACCACTGAGACTTTCTGTTTACCAAGAGTTGAGAGTAATAGACAACGACTGTACGGAGGTAAGGCTATTCTCTGATATTTTGTAGCTTGGTGTCATGTTTTGGATAAAACCAGAGACCACCATATTACTCAAAATTTGAAGTTCAGCGACAACACATGTAATCGTATCAATCGCACATACGCAAACCAGGCACCGACTCAGGTTAGCACTCGTAGATAAGATAGTCATTTTCTACATATACATTAAAAGCGATATGAACTGTCGCAGGTGAAAAGTTTTACATGCCAATTTTATGTGACATTCCATCTCATATATATTCCAAAGAGACCGTCTGGTTGTTAGAATAACAAATGCACGTGTAAAATTGCAACAATCTTGCAAAACGTAACCCGTAATATCAATTATTTTTTGCCCGTCATACTTTAAGTATTGCAAATTAACTTTCGGTAATTTTTTACGAAGATTACCGAGTGACCAATAAACACGTGCTATTTGCAATTAATATAAGTTCATTCTTATTACCCTTTGCGTTTATTTCTGTACATCATCGTTTCATACCTAAATCAGGCAAAGTTTGTCTTTTTTCTTCTTTTTAAAACATTCGTTTCTGAAATTGTCCACGTGTCTGGTATATCGGGTGATCTCGACCCATGAACTGCACAACTCCATCGGACATGGCGGCACGATTGTAAAACATGAGATATGCATACTTTTCACAGTTATATTGTTTAGATTTTGTCAATGTCAGCATTCAGGGTAACATTAAAGATCGGGAAAATTTCTTTAAGTGACCTGATATATTTATTCACATATTCATCCGATTTTCTTCAGGTATTTAAAATACCGTTGAAAAGCATATATTTTACGTAATACATACACTTTCCAATGCAATTTAAGTCCTGTATTTTAAAAATAAATATAAAACACATAAAAATTGGCTGCCTTTAACATAGTCCGACTGCGTAAAGGACCAGACCGAATTACGAAATGCATTTGGTATGGCGAAAGAGTTTATCTGAAAGGTCATTGCATACGGAAATACAGCTTGATTTTTAAGGTACGGGAAAACTTAAATTCTAATAAAATATATAACTTCGAAAAGAAGATCTATTACAACGTTTTACGTGTTAGATAATGTATTTGAACACGCATTTTATCATATTCTCGACTATATGTCAGAGGCAAAAATAATCATTGTGACAGCTTATATCGCTTTAAAGCATACACTATCAAAACACATATTAAATGTTTTTTCTTTTTTTTTTACATGTTACAAGGATTATATCATAATGTGGTTCTGTCTACATATGGCATGAGTATGTTCAATGACATACGGAATATCCCGGTGTACCTCGACCTGCAGTCATTCCTACCCGCCCTACGAGACTCTTTCTACGAGACAAGTACTACTTTCTGGTCTTCTGAATATGTCTGCCAGTCGTATTAGAATAATTTTGTCGACGATTTAATTCAATCTACACATACATGGAACAAAGGCATTGGAATGCTGTCTAGTTGTACTATATATTTCATATAAAACCACATTTTTTAAAAACAATATTTTGAAACCATTTCATATCAAAAGTCAATAAACAAATCAACATTAGACAGATAATATTTCAAAGTCTCATTGATTATTTGGGTGTAATTCCCTAATTCAAACATTTCTGTGTGAATAGATAAACATTTTAATTTCTAATTTAGAAATTTAAAATCAAAATGTACAATGAAACTAGATTTAATGCTTTGTTTAACAGTGGAAATCCTATTAAAATGCTATTTTTTTTTTAAATGTGGTTTATATGAAATATATAGTAATATTGATAGCGTTCCATTATTTTGTCCCGTTTCTGTAGATAACCACATTTACACGGGTTTTGATACACACAGATTGTGTTTACTTTTTCTAGCAATAAAATATTATGATATTTGATTTTTTCATATAAATTACCATACCGAACTTGGTATATGTTTAAAAGGACAATTTATGAATGCACAGATCATTTAAACTTCATTCATTATTCATTACGGGTAGGTTTTTATAATGCTATTAAAATCATTGGATAAACATTTACAGCACTCAGCCCATATATCAACAGAACTTGGCTCTAGGTGTGGTAATGTTTGTGTGACGTAATTAGATCTAGATACCTATATATTGATATATCTTTTTAATGTTAAATTATGTCAAGATGTTTCTGTTATCTAACTAATGGGGAGAAGTTTAGGTACGGATGTAACAGGCGATTGAATACCACGTCACCACACCTAGTGTAAGAATATATATTGACATTGTGTGAATGTAAAATGTCTATTAACATATCATTCATTATTCATATCGGGTGTAAACTTTATTTCAACAACAAAAATAAGCAAGTTACGTAAACTTTCGTTGGCCCTGATGTTGGCGTGATTGGGTGGTGGCTGTGGGTTACAAATCCGGGGTATCTGGAGACAACTCACTCTTCGTCCCGTCCGAGGTCCCTTTGGCGCGTAATTGCTCGCGAAAATAGAATTATCGTGTAATAAAGTATAATAATAGAATGACGAAATGGGTATTGAAAAGCTCGAAAATATCATCTCGCGAATGAATTTTGAAAGTGTGTATCGCAAAAATAATGTCCCGCCGAAAACTTTCGGATTTATAATATATATATATATATATATATATATATATATATATATATATATATATATATATATATACATATGTGTGTATGTATTTGTGTCTGTGTTTGTGTGTGTGAGAGTGTTTGTGAGAGAGAGAGAGAGAGTGAGAGAGAGAGAGAGAGAGAGAGAGAGAGAGAGAGAGAGAGAGAGAGAGAGAGAGAGAGATATGTTACTGTAAGTTCAGTATTGGGAACAAGTCAAAGCGCATTTTGCAGTATGGGGCTAATAGCACAATGTATGTATGTGCATTTCAGCAACATAAACTCAATTTAAAGAATTAAATTTCCAAATCGGAAAGATTTGCTTTTTAAATTGACGAAAATAAAGTAACAATTTGCTGAAAAATATAGGTCTAGAAGACTTGTTGAAATATATGCTTCTAAAAGTCAGTTCGGCGTTCTTTATGAGTTTTGAGATATCATATATTTGCTTTAGAATGTTACTTTTCAATAATATTTTAACATTATACACTTGTGATAGAAGTGACGTTAAAATCAATTGACCGGACTGTTTACAATTCCTGCGCACGATTAATATGCAAATGAGTTTTAGGTCGAGTTTGGCCGTATCTTTCCCGTACTGTTTATTGCCAAGTTCTGGATATAAAGTTAGACATTATATGTACATGTAGTTATTCTCGTTGACTGATGACAAACTACTTGTAGTCTTTGAAGTTGAGAAAATGTTTTACCTACAAACGTAATGACCTAGAGATTTAAGGCTACAGATGGGAAGTATGGTTTAAGGGTACAGTACTGTCCTGTCGCATAGAGAAACGATGTTCATTTGCACAAGGTTTTATAATCATATCGCTGATCTATGTAGTTTGATGCATGACAGGTAACACATCAGTATGCACGTCAGGCCGAATGTCTGCCCCGATTTTAAGTCACTTTTTTGTAAAACCTAATTTTGCCAAAATAAAAAGTAACTTAAAATCGTTATATAAATTCGGCCTATACTCACGTGTGATAGAAATGGTAAAGAATGAAAAACAGTTGTGATGTTTACACCGTCATTATTGTTCTTATTTGAAATAAAATTCATTTGGATGATTCACGCAGTTTTTTGTTGTTGCTAATTTGGAAATAATATGCATTTTCTCAGTAAAAAGCTGATGTCATATTGTGACAGTAAATTCAAATCTACAACAAGACAGTGGTACTCTTTATTGGAATTAACGTAGTTTTTTTCAAACGTGTACATTTATATTTATGTTTAATGTTTATTTTTTCAGTATACCCAGTGTATTAGGATACCTCATTAAATCTTGACGATTACCATCAACTCGTATCCGTACTTTCAGTCCTTTGATTTATACTCGGATCAAAATTCAAACTCATTTATAACACGTTTACACTGGATGTGGCCTTTACACGTTGTGGCGTAAATTAAATCACCACTCGGTTTCAATATCTCAACCTTGTACATTTCACTGCACCGCTGATACATTTAACAACGATGAAAATCTCAACCTTGTACATTTCACTGCACCGCTGATACATTTAACAACGATGAAATAACTCGTAGTTAATCGTCCCTGTGTAATGCATTTGTCAGATGTTGTTATAAGGACGCTCTTTATTAAATCATAACAGTGTTATACAACCTCGTTCTATGTCAAATATCCGATGACACACTGGCATTATTTTGTATAGTAATACAACATCGTGTACACAATGCATGTTTTGAAAACCTACTGACATACATATATACACGCCCCACCTGGTATATAAACAGTCCAAGCTCATCCGCTTATATATACGCTTTGACCGTGTCTGTTGTACCATACATGGAATTTCATATCAAGCGCTATATACATGAATTATAATGTTATGGTATCTATAATACAGATGACCCCAATTACGTTGTCAGCTGGTCATCCTAACCTGATATGTCGTATATACACTATTGACCCACCTGTCATGCAGAAACCCACACACCAACAACTTTATATATACTGCCAAAACGTCTGTTATACATACGACCTCAATTTAGTTGTCCAACATACCCCCACACATCATTCGATATATCCACGGTCAATGTATGCCATACATACGTCCATGCATCATTCGCTTTATATGCACTGTCAACGCATATCATGCATACACCTACGCATCATTCGATATATCCACCGTCAACGCATGTCATACATACACTCTTACATCATTCGATATATCCACACTGTTAACGCATGCCATATATACGTCCATACTTCATTCGCTATATACACATTGTCAAAGCATGTCATACATACACCCATGCACCATTTGATATATACACAATGTCAGCGCATGCCATACATACATTTACCCTAAATTCAATCGTTATATATTCATTTTAGCGTGTAACATTGTAGCTCCACCATTCATACATTCACTCGCATCATCCGCTCTAATTACATACATTGTCAACAACGCATTTACCATACATACACCCCCAAAAGGCTTACAAGAACCGCCATGCATGGATTGTCAATGTATCTGTCATATGTTCACCATTATATATCGTAACTCCATCAGCCTCATATCTGCGGTAACATATTCTAACTCCAATACCATGCATATACAATGTACCTTAACTCCATCTATCATACAAATATACCCTAACTTCATCTGCCAGACTTTTATCATTACTGGTTATGGAAATCTGCCATACATTAACTCCATTTTGTCATACTTATACTTTAATCAAAATCTGTCAAGGATATACCCTAACTCCATCTGCCATACTATTAACTGTATTTGTCACATTTATAACACAACCCAATTTCCCATATTTCCCTTACTCCATCTGCCAAACATATACATTTTTGTACTCTAATGTCATTTGTTAAACATATACTCCAACTTCATCCGACGTACATACTAGTAAACCGTAACTCCATCTGCCATGCATACAATCATCTGCACATAGAACCCCGAGATACTGATATCTGTACAAAGAACCCCGATATACTGATATCTGCAAAAGGAACCCCGATATACTGTTATCTGCACGACGAACCACGGGATATCGTTATCTGCACAAAAAACCCCGAAGTACTGATATCTGTATAAAGAATTTCGAGATTCTGATATCTGTACAAAGAACTCAGGGGTACCGTTAGCTACTTAAAGAACATCGGTATACCAGTATCTGTACAAAGAACCTCGAGATAGGCCTACTGATATCCGCACAAAGAACCCGGCGATCCTGAAATATGTACAAAGAACCCGGCGATACTGATATCTGAACAAAGAACCCCGAGATACTGATATCTGTACAACGAATTCCAAGATAATGATATCTGTACAAAGAACCCCGAGATACTGATATATGTACAAATAACTCCGATATACTGATATCTGTACAAAGAACCCCGATATCTGTACAAAGAACCCCGAGATACTGATATATGTGATACTGATATCTGTACAAAGAACCCCGAGATACTGATATATGTACAAATAACTCCGATATACTGATATCTGTACAAAGAACCCCGAGATACTGATATATGTACAAATAACTCCGATATACTGATATCTCTACAAAGAACCCCGAGATACTGATATATGTACAAATAACTCCGATAACTGATCCTGATATATGTACAAATAAATGATATATCTGTACAAAGAACCCCGAGATACTGATATATACTGATATACTGTGTACAAATAACCCCTCCGACTCCGATATACTGATATCTCTACGAATACTGATATATGTACCCGAGATATCTCTACAAAGAACCCCGAGATACTGATATATGTACGATATACTGACTCTACGAACCCCGAGATACTGATATATGATAACTCTCTACAAAGAACCCCCCGAACTCCGATATACTACTACAAAGAACCCCGAGATACTGATATATGTCCGATATAAATCTCTAACCCCGAGATACGACTCCGATATACTGATATCTCTACAAAGAACCCCGAGATATTGATATTTATACAAAAAACTCTGGAATACCATTATCTTCTTAAAGAACACAGACAAACCTGTGTCTTTAAAAGACTCCCGACATACACTAATCTGTGCAAAGATTCCCGAGACGCCATCATCTTCACATATTTCGATTTCTTGTTACTTCTTTAAAGTTTTTTGTGTATATTCTACAGGTGGATTTTAATCATATCAAATTATTCCTCTTTTATTAAAAAAAACAACATTTGACTTAAATAACGCCAAGAGTAAGAAGAACGGGATAGGCAGATAAAAGCGTTATCTATATTTTCTCAAAGTCGATAATGTATGACTTAATCTCATAAAATATCTGCATATTTAAAACATTAATATTTGCAAAAATAAATTATGACCTAACTACCTAACAATCTGTGATAAAAGCTCCTTTCAAGGTTGATATTATTATTCTTTACTGCTAGAGTAAACTACAGAGATCTTGCTTAAAGTACAAGGTGCTTGAAATGGGCCGGGTAGATGTACTCCTATATAAACTATATCAAACAATTAAAAATACATTATTCACTGCTATTAACCTTGATATCACAGTAATCGTTTATAACGATATTTTTGAAAATCAAGGCAAACTTTGAAGGTAAAGTACTAAATCTAATGGATACTTCAGAACAGAATAATCTTAAGTACAAAGTGATTTTATTTACTGTTGATGAATGCACCATATACATGAATATAAACACCACACTTAAAACTTCACGCACGCAACGCATTTCACACACACAATACACTTTACACATTAAATTCACCTCCAACACACTGCGTGTTGCACACATTGCATTTCACACACAATATACATTTTTTACACAAAATACATTTCGCACACAAATATACTTCACTTGAAACATAGTACATTTCAGACAAGAATATTATTTATTGTATTATTTTAATTTTTTGCTTAACCAATTAAATGAACGCTACAACGGCTAAGGCTACTTGTGACTCCAGAGCCTGACTTCACCAAATTTAATAAGTACACAAACTCAACTTACTTTCCATGACTTTAAGGTAAAATACGCAAAATTTATTCTGTAACTGGACATGTTTGTATATTGACGGCATACAATTGTAAATAATTATCAAAACTTTGCTCTCTTGAAGAAAACTTCAGAAATATTTAAAATTGTTTGAGTACGTACTCAACTTTTAAGTACCGTACTAAATGTATTTAATCATTTTTACAGGAAAATCATAAGTGTGATGCAAAACTTTATATGTAAATGAGGAAAATAATAATACGTTTCCTAATCACTCAAACCTAAAGGTTTTACATACGATTATGAAATGAAAGTCGAGCTTGATTATTGAGTAAATTTGGTGACTTCGGATTTAGAACCCGAATGCACGAAATTCACTCAGTACTCAAACTGAACATTATTTTCACGACTTTAAGGTAAAGGCACACAAAATTTATTATGTTACTAAACATGTTTGTATATTGACGGCATACAAGTGTAGTTAATTAACAAAAGTATTGCTCATTTGAAGAAAACTTCAGAAATATCAAAAAATAGATTTATTACGTACTAAAAATTTGAGAACCGTACTAAACATATTATTTTATTCATTTTTACATGGAAATGACGCTTATATCTAAATGATGAAAATAATATTTCCTAAGAACTCGAACCTTAAACGTTTTACAAACGATAATATATGCAGTAAAACCTGCTTTAGCCACCACCTGTGTATAAAGAGCACCTGGTCACAAAGACCATTTTTTGCTGCCCCCAGTAGTACCATTTGTGTACAAATCAACCTCTATATAAAGACCACCTCCCTATAAAGTTTTCTTATGTCCATAAGGAGGTCGTTATATACAAGTTTCACTGTAGTCAAAATAATGAAATAAAAGTCGAGCTTGAATATCGAGTAAATTTTGTGACTTCGGACCCAGTATATAGACTTTGTGATATAAACTTTCTCAAGTTCTGGTTTTTCATATTATGTTAACTTGATAACTTCTACTCAACTCATCAAATAATTGACAAAACCAAATATTTACATTTAAAAGGAAATATTTCATTGCTACATATGCAAACCCGTGAAAATGAACTTTTTATAAATGATCATTTCTACTGATAGTATATCTAACGAATACGATCGATTACGATCTGCTCGCCAGGGGTGTGTCGGATTGTAGAAGTCCATTTCAGCCTCTTAAAAAATTATTGTACAAACCAGTCAGATGATCTATTACAGATTGCATACTAACACAGACAACACCTAAAAAAGATTGAATAATGAATAAATGAAAACTACGGAAGACGACACAGAAAGTATTTGAAGATGCGTATTTCCTTTACCGCCTATGGTGAACAATTACATTATTACAACAATCCCCAATATGAATTCATTTTAAGAGGCATTAGCGTTTCCAAGCGTTTCACGCCACTTTCACACAAATCCCCCACAATAAATTATGATACTTGTATACCAATCAGATTTAAGGTAACCGTTGCTATGCTGTTGTCAAGTGTAATTGATCTCCTTTAATAAGTATCATGTCCCATAAGCTCTGTAAATCGGTTGCTGTAAATATCAGTCAAATGGGCATTAATTTAAACTGACAATTCTCTTCTTCAATAGAATATTTATCTCAAAACTATTGCTAGTGATAATATCGCGGTAATAGGCCGCTTATATCAACATTTGTCAACATTCGTATAGCCGAGTGACTATATGCGTGAGCATGCGCTTACTGCATTTACTGTTTGACCCAGAACATTACCGACAATGAATACGGGAACCATTATAATAAGGCGTTGCTGCATTATTTCTGCAGGAATGTTAACGATGTTCGTTTACTGATTTTCATAAAATAGCATTTATCGCAAAATGTTTTTATTAATGGAAAAAAGAAAATAAATATCCATAGCAATGTCTTATAAAGTAAAGTTCTGAAGGTAAAAGCTACATTCAACAGTTAAACTTACAAATTGACATACATTGATCCTAATCAAACAATGCACATGCATCTATTTCAAGCTACATATCAAGGATTCTTTTAGCTAGGTCAATGTCAGTTCAAAAGATAATATATTTTGGTATCAATACAAAATATTGTAACAATGAATATAGCTGTGTAACGTCAAAGCTCTATCACTTAAGTTAAAATATGGCCATGGTTAGTGTTTATGTAAGGTGTTCGCTTAGATTAGAAGTACAGTAAAACCTGCTATAGTGGCCACCTCTATATAAGGATCACCTGTCTATAAAGGCCAGTTTTGAAAAGTCCCTTGACTGCATACTTCAACTAAATTAAACCTGTGTATAAGGGTCACCTGCACATAAAGGTCAATATTCTCTGGTCCCTTGGGTGGCCCCTATATACAGGTTTTACTGTATAAGAAAGAATTACCAATGGTTATCTTAATTTCCAAGTCCATTAGAATACGACGGATTAGATATCAAGACAGGAGATGCTTACTCCTCCATGACACCTGATCCCACCCCTTGACTTCAAGAGGTCCGTGTTTGTCCCTTATTTTACCAGAATTGTATCTATATCCCGGACATTCTAAAGATTTATACTTTGGTATCTGAGATTTTTTATATCTCAACACGAAGAACTATTGCTAATACCAAACGCAATGAGTTCCGGGTGTCATGATGATGATAGCGTCCCGTTTTAGTCCACTAGTCGCAAATTATAATCGTATTATACGTCACTCAATTTCCTACAACAAATATAAACCCGTAACAAGGCATAATTTCAAAAGGCTCAATGAAAAATGTTGAAACTTCAAATCTATTTTGATTCTTCGATTGGAGGTTCTAAAATCAAACATTTTCATTTCTTCCGGTTAATAATTGTCTATCACGTTTTACCATAACAATTTATAGCTAATTAAAAGAAGAATCAGACAATTGCTTAACACTATTGGGGAGAACCTTGGAACTGGTCCGAGAGTCTCGGAGAGTCTCTGCGAGTTTTTAGGGGTACATCTTCTTTACTCTGACACCACAAACGTGTCTTCATAGGATCAATTTTTACTCTAAATATATAAAGCAATAGTGCGGATCAAAATTGTAACTTTTTTTTCACCATTGAAAACTGATGGGTATTTATTTGAAAAAAGAGTGAAATAATGTTACATAGAGTTAGAATTTGTAACAGTCCGTTGTTGTGTGGTCTATCACTAACAATCAAACGCAAATTAAAATATTATTTGATTTACCTTTCTAAAAATGAGTTTGTCAATATTATTGGGAATGTGCCTCCACGTCCCGTCAAGTCATACTAAACTCATGAAACAGTTTTGACCCTGCTATATGATTGCGCACTTCTGTGAAATTAACAAACGCATATTGAATAATATATGTAAGTATTCTGTTTGCGTTTTATATTTTTCTTAATTTATTTATTTGTTCATTCATTATACCCAGGAAGAGACTACAGCCTTTCGAAAGTTTCTTGATTTTTTTATAAGTTTTGATAAAGTGAATTATTCATGCTGCTTTTAACGCAAAGCTTTATAATTGTAATCGACTGAGTGACCCAAATGTCATTTTCACTACGATGACATCTGGCGGTAGAAAGCTATACACACATGTGATGTATACAAATAATGAAACGATTTAAACCCGGAAGATAGCAGCCACATTTCTTTTGCCATCTCAATATCTTTACACACTATACTATATCTAAGCCTAGTCAATAGATATTCGTTTATCCTCATTGATTGCAGTGGATGCTGTACCAACGTGCAAACGTTAAATGCTGATACATTGTGGATTCTGGAGTATCAGAATTAAATTTGTCTGCTAGTCACAAGATCTAAATCAAATGATATAAATGTCTTCCTTGATGAACTGGTCAATTTGAAACCGTGTTTGTTCTGTAGAATATTTAATACAAGCAGAGAAAAGAGGAAATGCTGTCAAAAGGAGTCAGTAAACTAACTGTTTACTGCTATAAATTCAATATTCTAGATTACAAGCTTTGCGTTTTCAATACTTTCTGTACTTTGATTCTGTAGTTACAAGAATCATAGTAAACTAACGTGTATACATTCCGATTCAACATTTTGTAAAAAGTATTGTTTATTTTTCAATGTGTTTTGATAAGTTTATCAACAATTCTGGTCGGCCTAATGTAATATGTTTAATCCAGATCTCTGTAGCGAATTTTGAGATCTTTTTTATCTACACATACACACACACACACAAATACACACACACATACATGCATATGCATACACACACCACATATCACTGAAACTCATTTATTGTTTTTGTTATTATAATATAAAGTTCAATCTATAGAATAGCTAACAACTGCCACTGACCCATATATATTCTAGAACCATATCCGTATAAAAAGTATATGTAAACATTCTGTTAATTTTCTAAAATACTTGTACTTTCCATATTAATTTTATCACTACTAGTAATATTCTCTTACTTTGAGTATCAATTTATAATCTATTATATCTTAAATATTATCAACATTTTTATAAATGTATACAGCTATGTCAAACTACATGTACATTTGTAAATATATGAGTATTCATCATTTACTTTAATATAATATTGACAACATGCTTTCACTTCCAAAAGTAAATACATGCATATCCATGTAAAGAACATTCTTTAAATGGACGGAGTGTATCTAGTATTGTTGCTGTAGGGAAAAGGGAGGAAACCTCTTGTAATCGATCAATCATTTACATAGCACAGAAAATCCATGGAAAGTTACACGTAATCTGATTTGTTTATTGCGCTGCCAGTGTATATTTTAGGAAAGTATAAATTGTGAATAAAAAAAGAATAA
Source organism: Atrina japonica (assembly GCA_030159075.1). NCBI lineage: Eukaryota > Metazoa > Mollusca > Bivalvia > Pterioida > Pinnidae > Atrina > Atrina japonica. The sequence goes on from BROG01000806.1 coordinate 235,859, forward strand.
TAAAATGCAGCTTGTAGAATTGCTTAATGATTAGATAACAATGGACAAGTCGGATATATCAATCACTGAGCTATTGTACTGCATTTACATCTAGTACCGCCTCTGTAATAGCCAGATATCTGTGTTTTACAATACATCAACATATTTGGTCATACTTCGGATTAACGCATAGGTTTATATTTCTTCATTTTTCAGAAGACTCTTGTATTAATTGTGATATCATAACAAGCATGATTGTGCTAATTGTATTTCTGTTTTCCAGATGACCCTGTGTATTTAATATGTAATTCAACCATATATATATATATATATATATATATATATATATATATATATATATATATATATATATATATATATATATATATATATATATATATATTACTTTTATATATGTCAATTAATGTTACATATACACTAATGCTAAACAGAACATGATGTAATTCCATGCAATTCATTATCGTATCTATTATGTCATCTATACATATAATCAAACTTGCATTGTCTATAAATATCCTTCAAGGGGATAGACAAAACTAGACAATTATAGCATGTTCAGGATACAGGTACAAATATGGTAAAATATGGACAAACATGGACCTTTCGAAATCAAGAGGCGGGATCAGGTGATATGGAAGAGGAAGCCGTGAGTCCACAGTCAAATTAAAATGAAATACGTGAGGAACGAATTCTCTTCATAATTGGTACCGCTATCGAACAGGTAACTCAACATTTCAATTAGTGAAACAGTAGTATAAAATGTGAACACAGGTTATGATTAAATGATTAAATGGCCTTTATAGGCAGGTGCCTTTATTAAATAACATAGGAATCAGATCATATTCCTACATACTACTATAGTACTACTACTACTACTACTACTACTACTACTACTACTACTGCTGCTACTACTGCTACTACTACTACTACTACTACAACCATGTTCACATTTAATAAACGATTGATTATCTATTTATAACATGCCCCTTAATCTTTTAAATATCTACTCATGCCAAAACACTGCGTAATGATTGTAACATGAATGACCTAATGAATTATTTTAGATGAATGGGACTCCTTTTAGAAATGTATTTCTAGTGGAATCTTTGTATTCAACTGTAGTGCGCTGTTTGTTTGTTAGTTTATTGTTGTTTAACGTCCCACTCAAGAAGATATCACTCATATGGAGACGCCAACAAATGCCAGTGAAGGGCTTCAAATTTTTGCCTATGCTGGCACTTACGGCCATTGAACAGTGAGGGTTCTTTAACGTGCCGACACCTTCTGTGACACGGGACCTCGAGTTTTACTGTCTCATCCGAAGGACAGGAAACCAACCTGCCGCCGGCGGGACTCGAACTCACGACCTCACGATCCAGAGTTGAGCGCGCTACCGATTGAGCCAGGCCGGCTCTAGTGCACTGTAGTGCACATACAGTGTTGTGTATAATTGCACGAGCGTATTCAAGTTTGTATTATAACTGCATGATTCCACATGCATGTAATAAAAAAATAATAAGCTGATGATTATTTATTCATAAAATTTGCTAAACGCTCGTTTCCTATGCAATTTATGTATTCGTTTAGTAAATTCAAAATTATAGGAACATTCATGTTAAGTCATATATAATAACAATAATATAAGGTACATTAATTTAACACAATGATCTTTCATCTTATTTAGGTACACATATACGGTTTTTATTAAATATGTTTCCTTGCAGCCGAATCTTATCTATATATTTCATGAATGTTGGAGTAGTTTCCCTTTTATCATACACCAGAATTATTATTATTATTATTATTATTATTATTAAGAAAAGTTGTGCATTTAATTTACAGTATTTCAATTTGATAATATTTCAAGCTAAATACGATAACAAATGTCTGAAGTAACACACACACGGACACACACACAATAATATATATATATATATATATATATATATATATATATATATATATATATATATATATATATATATATATATATATATATATATATAGTTTTAGTGTGTGTGTGTGTGTGTGTGTGTTACAAATGGGAAAAAAATTGCCTATAGGATTTTTTCTCCCATGGGATTTTAAGTGGAATTTTGATGGGAGAGAAAATCCCACCGAAAATCCCGCGGGCTTTTTACCTTTGGAAATCAATATCTCTGCAGGTATCAATAGGTAAAACGTAGATTTTAGTGTATGTATTATTGGTCATAAATCCCACCATCTACCACAAAAAAAATTCTGCAGCTCCAGTGGAAATGGTAGGTAAAAGTCGGGACTTTGTCGTGTCCGGAGTTAAATGTCGCACTGTTTTGTTTGTTTGTTTTGTTTTATTGTTTTTTAGCGTCCCACTCAAATATATTTCACTCATATGGAGACGTCACCATATGCCGGTGATGGGCTTCAAATTTTGGCCTATGCTCGGCACTTACGGCCATTGAGCAGTGAGGGTTCTTTAACGCCGCACTGTTGAATATATATATAATTGTATAATAATAAGGAATAGTAATAATATTAGAGCTCGCTTTACTTCTAATATGCTGAAGTGCTCAAGTCAAAAGTATCTTGCCATTTAAACCTCTAATATTGTTGGAGGAGGTCAAGTGCAGCATACTTTAAACCAGTAAGTCTCTCACCTCTAAGTACCGGTAACAAGGATTCATTCCCTGCTAGTTACTAAGCTGATTGAGAATGTTTGCCAGTTTACTTGCAGCGCTCAAGGTACAGTGTAACCAGCTTATCTTTACCATATAATTCTAACTGCCCCCATTCATTTGAAATATTGACACGTGTTGTAAAACAATGTTTCCACAAAATGAAAACCGAATCCATCTGAACTTAGCACTTGCTTTTATTCATTGGTGTAAATAATTTGGATTATAATTTAAAACACATCATCAAAGGTTACTTATTAATCTGTGTCCACAATTTTACGATTTCTACCTAGACACACTGGAGAAAGTCAGTATGATGTTTGTTTCAGTTGTTTTGGTAAATATCAAGGATCTACATTATTTCATACATGAATTATCTCCCTTTAAATCTCCAAGTGAAATAAATTACATGTACTACCAGTACTGATATTTTTTTTTTAATATTTAACTTATATGGAGATGTCTCCAGATCAATAGGTAAAGTACCATGGATATTATCTAAGGTACAGTCTAAATGTTTTATTCACTTGATAACTTTATCTTTTAAAAACAAATCACATGCCTGTGACACATACTCTCACAGCTACTTGTACTTTGTACTAACATATGCTCTGCAAAATCCTAAACAAACACAAACATACATGTATAATCATAAAATGAACTGCATTTGACATATAGATATATACATTAAGATACATGTATTCATTATGATCATTTTTGCCTCACTGTGAGGAAGGTGCATAAGTAAGACATAGGTATTTCTTTACCAAAAAACATCAAATTTTGCATTTAGCTCCAATGTTAAGTTGATGTTATCAGTTTGCTGTTCAGTTAATATTGGTGCTAGTTTGGTGATATTTGGCCTGAATTTTCCCATGGTCTGCTGTCATTGTTGTGAAGTTTAATTTGACATTTTTTCATTTTTTAATATATTTTGACATAGTTCACTTTTTCAAAAAATTGTTGTGTTTATCTCCAATGTTAAGTTTTTGTTACAGGCTTCTGTTCAGTTGCTATTGGGGCTAACATGTTATTTGGCCTGGATGTTCCTGGGGCTCTATCATTGATGTTTTAGGGAATATGTGTGTTTTTTTTTATTTATTTATTTTTCATTTTTTAATATTTTTGGACTAACTGGTGTTCGGTTGCTGATTATTTTGGATGGGGTAGAGCATCAGTAATAACTGATGTGCACTGGGGTCTCTCGGGTTATATGCCCCACCCTTTAAATCTATGTTTTATGTATTTCTTGAAAACCATTCACATGTCAATTCCTAAATAATATATACTCTTATTTGTTATGGAAAGACACATTTACTAGTACATCAGGGTCCTTTGATTTGAGTCCTGCTCCACCCACCCTGAAATTTATATTTTTACTTATAACTTAAAACCAATTTACAGCTTCCCTCTTGAATTTATATATTATTGATATTTAATGGTGTATGTGGGGGTCCTGCCCCACCCCTGAAATATACATTTTTACTGATAACTTAAACAGTTAACAGCCCGACTGTTCAACCTACTATATTATTGATTATGGGAGGACACATTCAGTAGTGCATGTGGGGGGTCCTACACCATCCCCAAAACACATTATGGTATACATTTTGTACTATATGTTTTACTTATAACTTAAAAACATTCACATTGCTATCCCATCACATATCAATCTGCAAGGGCTACATTTAATGTTAAATCGGGGATCGGCAAGGCATACAAGGGGATGAGCATTTCATCTAGGGGGGTTGAGGACTTTTAGGATATTTTGTTGAGTCAGATTATTTATTTACATACCCTCGCAGGACAGAATATTTATTTTCACTTAAACAAGAGACAGATTATTTATTCTCTTCATTTTTTCTGGTTATTGTACGGTAAAGTGGTCTGAAATGTGATGGACCTAGGAATTAATTCAAAGGGGAGCACAGGAAGAAATCAGACCTTTCAGTTTTAGCTGAAAGGTACCTTTCAGTGACTTTTCAGTGACCATTCAGTTCACTGAATGGCAGGAACCTTTTAGTCACCATTCAGTGATTTTTCAGTGATCATTCGATCATATTTCCGTGGATATTCAGTCACCTTTCAGTGGTCATTCAGTCATATTTCAGTGACCATTCAGTCAACATTCAGTGGCCATTCAGTCACCTTTCAGTGTACATTTAGTCATGTTTCAGTGACCATTCAGTCATATTTAAGTGGCCATTCAGTCGCCTTTCTGTGACCATTCAGTCATATTTCAGTGACCATTCAGTCGCCTTCCAGTGGTGAATCAGTTACCTCTCAGTGATCCAATAAATATCTCCCATGTTATTATCATTTTTCATTTAGTATGACCAAGGACGTCCCTAAATTTACATTCAACGCGAGTGTGCCGTACCACCGTGTAGAGTAATGATAGTTGAAAATTATATATATATATATTTAGGTCAAGGGACCTACATGTTTTTAATGTTTTCCATATTTTAAAATTTATTCTGATTGATAGCCTATTGACTCTGTCTGAACATGGTATTTCAATTTTATTAGCAAGTTGATAGGCTATGGTGCTAGTTCAACGCTAAAATCTATATCAGCTTGGTCCTGGACGCGGGTTAAGTACGTACTATTTTATATTTGGGGTAGATTGTTTATGTATGTTGAACGTGGTCACACTGAGCATGCGCAAAAAAATTTAAACGCTGGAACATGGAATTCAAATTGGAAAGGGGGAAGGCGATATTACGATTAGGCTAGACCCTAAACCCTTTTGTTCTGGAATTTGCAGTAAGACATGTTTTTTAAAACTATTTCTATCATTATTATTTATACAGGTGGTTATTATTTATCTATACAGGTGGTTATTTATAGGGCTACATTAAAAGAAATGCTTATCACTTTACCTGTACAAGTATATTATGGTGTGTATAACCATAGATTATCTCTTAATTCCTAATTAACACCTTTCTGCAAGGCTAACTAAACATCCTGTCAAAACATATCAAAATGTTTTATGACACAAAAACAAAAACACTGATGTTCCTGTAAAAAAAATAAAGAAAACAGAGTAAATTTACTTACATGTATTAATATTGTTTTCAATACATGTTTATTGTCAAGAAATAGTCAACTGCCATAGGACTATACATTTTAACATCCATAAAAACTGACTTTTTTTCCTGTGATTTTTTTCATGATTTTTCCTAAGACTTTTCCCTACATTCATATAAAAAGTACCCTACTATATGAAAAAGGTGCATTCTCATTTATCCAACTTCTTATGATTTAGTACAGTGAAATTATGGTCTAGAAGTTATTATCGATAGCTTTGGAAAAGTGTGACAGAAAAATACAGTTCTGAAATATTGACTGGCCTGTTTCATTCAAACTGTGTTATATCAAAGTTGCAAGTCTGATATTTGAATTTTTCTGTATAATTTTTTTCAGATTTTTCTTATTTTTTTTTTTCATTTTCATTATTATAGTGACGTTTGAAATGTTCTAAAATGCTATTTCTAATATATCAGCTTATTTTTTCCATTGTGTTCCCTGGTATCCATAATATACATGTATAGATAGCCACTCACTTCTAAGTAAAAGCCTCTAGCATGTGGTTTAAGGTCAACAGATTCTATCACTCAAGCTCTGTGTTTATACATCTTTGTTTAAATATGAAAAATGTTCACTTTCTGAAAATGAAAGAAAACAGGGGAGCTCATGATATTTATCTTGGCTTGTGTGTGTGTCTGTGGATATGAAAAAATAAAAACAAACAGATTTACTTGTAATTCTTTAGCTTGGCCGCTTCACCATATGCAAATTTAGGGGCAGATCCAGGATTTTTTTTGAAGGGGGGTGTTTGAGAATTTTTTCATTATGAGATGTGAGTGCTGAAGGTGCGTGCCGTTAGTGGCGAGGGTCTGGGGCCATTTTAAATTTTACAGGGGGGTGGGGGTGCAACCTATGCAACCCCCCCTTGAATCTGCCAATGATACTTTTTCTTCACTTAATAAAATTTAAATTTAATGCTTACTGTCCACAATTTGTATGTAGTTATTCATATATTATTCTCTCTCAACTTTGCTACTGAATTAAGAACTATAATTTCTTTAATCATTTCTTGATGTAACAGTTAAATTAAATTCTCTTTTGCAAATTTGAAAAAAAAAATTATTTTATGATTTTACAAATTTACTTGAAAATCATACCTGTCTTTTGTTATTGTTTTTCTCTATCACACGTTATCTGTCTGACTTAATATTTATTTATTACACTCATAAAGTTGTAGTTTTTATATACATTAGCCTATATATTCTCTCTTCCTAAACTTTGTCATTGAGTTAAGAATCATGCATTTTTTTTATCTTATGAATTATACAATAACAGTTTTTGCTATATAATACTGTTTATTCTCACTGAAAATTTAAATACTGACAAAAATGCAAAAGCAAAACATAAAATTTACAGTTAGGTGCAACAAATTTTCCAGAGTTTAACCAAGATTCAAGATTGAAAATATTTTTTACTTAAGCTTTACCACCCCAAAACCTTGTAATTACTATAAACATATTTTACCTGTGTCTAATTAGGAATGTTGGATACATGTAAATGAGAATAACAGTTTATTAAAAGTTGGACAACTGAGAAGACACCTTGAAAAGTAACACCCTAAAGGAAACATACTTTCGTAATCAGCTGTAGCTAGTTGAGGGTTGAAAGAAGATACCGCTCTTAGCGACTCGGGCGTGAACAAAAGCGTACTACATGATTCTGACACTAGGAAAGAATGTTTCTTTAGGCCTACTTGTGTTGCAAACCTTAATCTTTCAGTCATTGACGTCCGGGAAAATAGTTCAGTGGGGGTTTCTTATGTTATGTAATAGGTGTTTTGTTCCTGTTTTCGGTATTCATATCAGCTGTTCCACGATGCACAAAATTAAGTAGGCTAAAACTGTTTTTAAGAAAATTATGTTTGTTGTTTACTAATGCTTGTTCAGCATTGGGTGTATGGTAAGTCGCTGATCAATATATATGACATGTAAATGTACAGTAATCCGATTCCTGTCAATAGAGAGGGACGGAGTGGGGAGGGGGGTTACGCATAGTGGCCGAGTGGGGATCCTGATAAACAACAAACGAGAATTATCTGACAATAAATGCACAATAAAAATATATTCCAAAATGTCTAAGGAATTATTTTAAAATTTGGAAATATTACTTGTTAAAATTAATGATAATAATTTAAACCTATTCATTATTTATATTACATAGTAATAGGATAATAGTATGAAAAGTCAACCTAACAGGCTGGATAATTAAATACTTAGAGATGAACGTAAACTTTCCGAGGAATATATTTTTTTAATATTTAATTGGCAAAATTATATGCTTAAATTTCAATAAGCATCATGATTTTTTAAAATTATTTTATGATTAAAATTAGATGCATGGGACATTTTTTAAACATATTTTATTATGGCAAATGGCCAGGATATTTACATATACCCTCCATCTTCACCTGGCTAGAGAGTATATTGGATTACTGGTGGTCATGTACCATACACACTGAACTCGCATTACACACAAAACAAAACGCATACATTGACACTTCAAACATTCACAATATACTTGATCATACATAAAGTTGTACATAAAATACACTGAAAAATCCAAACAAAACATTCACATGTATACACAAAAAATGAAATAAATAAATTTTAACATTTCTTTGATTTGTTATTTAAATTAGAATTAAAATAAAAAAATAATTAAGAATTCAATATTAACCTTTTGTTCAATTTGTAGTTATAAAATCCATTAAAAATCAATAATGAATATGAAGTATCAAATACAACTGATCTATCTCTTTTACATTTTTAATTAGTCATTACAATGATAATTCCCCAACCATCATATACATACAGTATAAGTAATGTTAAATATAATCCCACCAATGAAAAGTCATGGGAGAAAAAGATCTGTGGGAAAATTAGTCCCACTAATTCCTCCCATGGGATTTTAGGTGAGATTTTGATGGGTGAGAAAATCCCACCGAAAATCACACGGGATTTGTACCTTTGAAAATCAATATATATATATATATATATATATATATATATATATATATATATTAATATATATATATATATATATATATATATATATATATATCAGATATCTCGATGATATCTGGCCTTGGCTCCAAATTTTTATCTTAGACAGGACGCTGATTCTAATGTATGTGACTGCATTACATGTTATATGCATGTAGTAAGCTTATATAATTATATAATTATTTCATAAACATAAAATGCGAGAAAATCTCTGTGGATTGCGTCATCTCTTTTCGGAGAATTGAACACCGATTTCTCAAATTGTTCCATAATGCAACTTCAGGCTATTATAAATCATATCACTCTTTCGTATTATTCCTGCTTCCTGTTGATCTCAATATATACTCGAAAATAATTGCAGACTAAGTCCGTGTCACGTTTATATTCGTTAGTATGCGTATATATTATATAATTTCAATGACATCGTTACATAAACACACTCAGCACATCCTGTTGAATGATTTGGTTTTATCAACACGGAAATATTAATTCCGATTGTTTTTTTAGTATACACTTATTGATCTGTATTGTACATCTGTATTGTTTTTTTCATTAAACTTCATAAAACCCCGTATAAGCAAAGATACATAACAGGATCCAGCAAATGTTCTACCAAATCTTTATCTTTGCTCCTTACCAAGATATTGACAGTCGTTAAGGAGAAACTTCAACAATACTGTACAGTTGCTTATTCCAGAAGCGGTGTAAATCAGATGTTGATACTAAAACATTCTAAACAGCTTTTAGAAATTTGAAGTCACACAATTTTTCTCGAATTCACAGTATAAAAACATATGACTTCTCTACTCTTTACACAACTATTCCACATAAAAAAAATAAAAGAAAGACTTTTCCGCATCATAGACAACTGTTTTTTCACTAAAGGTGGTAATCTAAAATTCAAATATCTATCAGGATACTTATTTTGTCCAACACCACTCTGATTCTACACATAAATACACCGAAGTTGATATAAAAAACATACTGGAATTTCTAATAGACAATATATTTGTAATGTTCCGTTTTCAATTTCGCAAATATAAAATTAAGACGTAACATTAACATTTGGAGTTCATTTATCAAGTTTCATAAAATGATCAAGAACTTCACAGCTGTAGCCTGCGTCCTATGCACAGGTCAAATATGTGACAATTAATCTGTGCACAGGCGAAAGTGTCACACATTGACATCTTGAAAATTTCATGCAAATTGATTCTCCTATACTCAAACAGACATTAGCTGTGTTTATCGAAAATATTGGGATTTCCTCTACTTTTACTACTTGTGCGATAACAAATATAAGAGCCATACACAGGCATAAACAAACTTATCTTCCTGATCTATTTTGTGACAATAAAGGCCAGCTTCAGTGTGTATTATTGCTATACAAATAGTTCGGTTGAGTTAATCAAGTGCCAAAAACCTGGTATTCTGAGCAATTGTCAAAAACACATATTTGAAATTAAGAATTTTATGCCTGTGTATACATCTGTTTTGTTATTGCTTTTTTGTATAAGTAGTAAAAAAAGACAAAGACGTTTTTTAAAAAAAAAAACACAGCTAATATCCCTTTAAGCTGCAAAGAGCAGTTCAGTTCATAATTTCGATGCATATTGATACGCAAGATGTTTGAGTATATACTCAAATTTAAATTCATTTTTACAGAAAAATCATGAATACGATGCAAAAATTCACACTATGTGAATGACGAAAAATAATATATGTTTCCTAGTCACTCAAATTCAAAAGTTTTTCAAACGAATATATACTAAAAATAATGAAATAAAAGTTGATCTTGAGTATTGAGAAAATATGGTGACTTCGGGCTCTGGGTTCGATCATCTTGTATGTGAAATGATATGGCGGTCGTCAGATCGGTCAGCTGGGTTTTACCTGGAAACTCCCACAGTGCTCCCACAATCAGAGCCAACGAGAGACATTTATAAAAGTTGTTTTAACTAAGTCCCCTACTTCTGGTCAGCGCATGTTCGAGACCCGTTCTACCCAAGTTGATTTTATGACAAAATTTGCAAGTTTACTTGCGAAAGGGCGTTGGTCTCTTCCTGAGTAACCGGGTTCTCCCCACCATCATTAAAACTGGCTGCCACAATATAACCGAGAAATTGCTGAGTGTGTCATAAAACACCATTCAAAATCAAGACTTGTTTGTTAACCGTTGTAAAATAAATAATACAACAACTTTTGGCATGACATTAACAGCAGACAAATAGACAAAACACAATTTTACATTTCGCTAAAAAAAAATCCGAAAAACAATACAGAATCAGAAATCAAAGCTGTTAATAATATATTGATATTTTTGTAACCGTAAATTGTGGTTTACGCAAATCTTCTAAAACTTACAACACATGTATATTGTTTTAAATTTGACTTACGTATATTTAACCATTATATGTTTCTGATTATATAAAGACCATGACAGTTTAATCTCAATATTCATATAAATAACTGCACGTATTATCAATCAATCATAAAATATTGTATACAACAAATGTCAAGGGGAGCGTACTTAAGCATGACACCCGAATTTACGTCTAGTTTTCGGAATGTCCTTTTTTGTCTAATGATCACCAGATCATTACACTGTCTCCTGGACCAACTGACACTTAATACTTTGTATTTCCTCAGTGCAACTGTATAAATATACAAATATGCAAATTGGCAAGGCAATGGAAATGCACAGACAATTAGATTGAACTCTTAACGCAACGTTTTTCAGCCATTTTCTCAATTTGCAACTTACACGGCAGCATGTGTTGGCCGCATATGACTGTATATGGTGACTTCGGGCAACTGTATAAATATACAAATATGCAAATTGGCAAGGCAATGGAAATGCACAGACAATTAGATTGAACTCTTAACGCAACGTTTTTCAGCCATTTTCTCAATTTGCAACTTACACGGCAGCATGTGTTGGCCGCATATGACTGTATACATTTTGAGAATTTAGATTATTCACCTTTTCCCTTGTTTTTCTAAGTTCGTCATATTCGTCATTGAAACTGTACGGACTTTCGTCTTCTATCTCTATCACTTGAATATCGTCATACATATTGACTTCATTGTCAACGGTCACTATTTGTGAAGTGCATCGGATAGGTGACCACCAGTGAGATCCTTTGATGTCTTTTGTTGATTTTTTTGTTTTCTTATTTTCTTGTTTGTTTATCGTTAGTGTCCTGTAACAGATATGAAAGGCTTTACATATAGACAACATACAGTCCCCTGACTAATAATGTGTTTGCTCACCCCTAAGGGGAATTTTGGGGGTTATATTTTTCTGAAAGCTTATAAAAATGAAACAAAATGAGACATGTTAGCACCCTGGGCGTTGGGGCGTTTAGGAGTTTTTGGGTAAAAACCATAGACAAATTAACAAAAATTGCTCAAAACTGGAAAACCTCAATTTATCCTTCATTTATGGTCTCTGTTCGCAGTGAAAGTAATGGTTGTATGGTGGATATCTTAAATGATAAGTATTGACCCATTTAACAAGCAATATTTATCAAATTTTATGTTGTAAAAATCAAGTTATTTAACAGAAATCTGTGAAAAAATACTATTCTTTAAGCCACTTATAACCTATGTTTTAGCAAGGTTTTTTTCAGAGGGTATGTTTTTTAAGAAAGCATACCAAATATGCTACAAATTGAGCTTTGTTAGCACTCTGGGCACTTACGGATTTGGGGGTAAAAACCATAAAAAAATTAACCGAAATCGCTGCAAATTGGAATTATACAATTAATCCTTCATTTGAGGTCTTTTTAGCAATTAGAGTAATACTTGTATGGCAAATAGCTTAAATGATACACATCAAATGAAGGGTTTTTTCTTTTTTATTAAAGTTGGTATTTTGAGGTAAAAACCATGAATATTTACAAAAATGGCTGAAAACTGGAAAACCTCAATTAATCCTTCAATTAAGGCAAATGTTTGTAATGAAAGTAATGGTTGTAAGGTAAATATCTTAAATGAGAAGTATGGACCCACTGAAAAACAATTGTTTATCAAATTTTCCTTTTGGGGGTAAAAAAATCAATTTTTAACATAGAAATTTGCGAAAAAAGCATTAGACTTTAAGCCACTTATAACCAAGCTTTTACCAACATGGTTTTGGAGTGCATGATTTTCAGAAAGTCTATCAAAAATGCTACATTTAATCAAGCTTTGTTAGCACTCTGGCTACTTAGGATTTTTTTTTTTTTTGGTAAAATCCATATAGATTAAACAGAAATCGCTAGAATTGGAAATATACAAATAATCCTTCATTTAAGTTCTTTTTTGCATTTAAAGTAAAAATTGTATGGCAGAAGACTTAAATGTTAAGTATGGGAATAAATAATGATTGTTTATTACAGTTAATGTTCCACAGTAAAAACCATGAAAAGTTAACATCAGTCAGTTTTATCACAAAAGTAAACTATAATCGAAGTTACTATATTTCTAATTTTCAACACTTTCTGTTAAAATGTTCTTAGTTTTGTCTTAAAAATCCTAAACTCTCAAATAGCTAGAGTTCTAACATAAAACGTTGTGTATCTTTTTTATAAACATTTGGCAGAAAATACCTTCAAAATACCCTTTGTTGAAACTGGGGTTATTAGTGGTATAAATCTAATATTACTTCAGAAATTACATCCATACACCACATATGACACACACTGATTGCTTAATATACAAATACTCATCAATTAAAATATCTGCTATACCACCATTTCTTGTATCATGTCCTGCTTTAAAAATTTTCAGTGATTTTTGCTAATGTTTCACTCCAAAACTCCATAACCCCTATGGTTAGAGTGATAACTTCTCGTTTTGTAAGAATTTTGATAAGCTTTCAGAGAACTATACCATCGAAACTTACTCCTTGGTATAATTGGGGTACATGTATTTAGTGGCCTATAATGAAATAAATCTTTCACAGATTTCTGTTTAAAAATTGGGTTTTTTATCTTAAAACACCACATTTGATATACAGTAATTAATTAATAAGCCAATACGTATTATTCCAGATAATACCAAATTTGTAACATATTGATTGTATAATGTGCAAAGCCAGTATACTTGCGGAAGGTCGGTGGTCTTTACCCGGGTAACCGGGGTTTCTCCCCCACCAATAAAAACTGGACGCCATCACATGACTGAAAGATTGTTGAGTATGGTGTAAAACAAAAAACTCAAATCAAATCAAATAATGTGCCAAGACTTCTCAGTTTAGATATCTCTCATACAATGATCAAACAGATTTTAAAGTTTTCAGTGTTTTTGTATTTTTTTTTTTTTTTTGGTTTTATCTCCAAATTCTTAAATCCCATCGTTCTAACATGGTTCATTTTGTAGCATTTTTTGGTAGGTTTTCAGATAAGCAAACCCTTCAAATCCCATTTCATAAAAACTGGGGTTCTCATTAACCCAATATCTAGTCATTCTTCTAAAGATTTCTATTTAAGAATTAGGTGTTTTACCCCAAAACACCATATTTGATACAGAGTTGTTGTTTAAATGATCAATACTTATCATTTGAGTTATTTACCAAACAACCATATTTTCAATGCAAACAGAGGCCACAACTAAAGGATTAATTGAGGTTTTCCAGTTTTCAGCGATTTTTGTTTATTTTTATGGTTTTCACCTCGAAACACCAACTTTAATAAAACAAATCAGTGTTTATTTTGTCCATATTTATCTTTCTTGCTTTCATCTTCCATATAATTTTTACTGTTATTGCAAAAAAAACTTAAACGAAGGATTAATTGTATATTTCCAATTTTCAGCGATTTCTGTCAATTTTCTTTGGTTCTTACCCCAAAACCCCTAAGTAGACGGAGTGCTAAGAAAATTCAATTTGTAGGATTTCAGATAGACTTTCTGAAAAACATATCCCCCAAAACACAAATTTGTTAAAACAGGGGTTATAAGTGGCTTAAATATAATATTTCACAGATTTCTGTTTTTTTTTTGCCCCATACCACCAGATTTGATAAATAATGGTTGTTAAATGGGTCCATACTTATCATTTATGATATCTCTACCATATAACTAGTACTTTTATTGCAGAGACCCTAAATGAGGGGTTAATTGAGGTCTATGGTTTTCACCTCAAAACTCATAAACGCCCTAACGGCAAAAGTGCAAACATTATAAACTTTCGGAAAATCATAACATTCAAATACCCCCTGGGGGGAACATGGGTTATTGGTGGCTTAAAGACTAATATGTTTCTATCCGTATTACCAGATTCCACACAATTGTTGTAGCGGATGGATTCAACGAAAGTGTAGCTCGTGTTGAATTCATCCGGTACAACGACATGTTCAGTCCTGATGATACGGATAGAAACATTTGCGTTGGTTTGTTTTTATCACATGTCCCTTATCTACCTAAATGTGTACTCAAATTTAAAATCCATTCTATTTTAACGACGCCATCATATATCATGGATGATACGAATGTCATTTCGAAAAGCAGCTCCGGCGAAATGCCCGTATCCATCTACAGCGCAATACGACGTTACGTATTGCAAGGGTGTATTGAAGTCTGTATTGTAACTGTATGATCACACATGTATGAAATGAATTACGATATAACAACAACTACATTTGGATAATTAGATATAATCCAACATCAACATATAATTTTCTTAATATTCCATTGATTTAAAGTTAGTGACTTAAGTAAATGATAATTATCCAATTGTAGTGTCTGATTGCAATACTCGTTACTTCTCATGCTATAAGTTGATCATAATTTTATGCTGAAAACAATAAAACATTGAAAGCATTAAAATGTTAGCAAATGTATTTTTAACGTAATGTATAAAAATGACCAACAAGGAAAATTAGATTAGTAATTGCATTATTTGGATGAACAACAGTTTACTGGCTTGGTAGGTCGGTAAAGGATGCTTTGATTAGATTCAGCTAAATAATTCAATATAATTATTCATGTTTGATTGGTAATTTAACAACTGTGCCTCCCTTATGATTATTATAGACCATCTCAGTTCAGATATCGCTTCCTCTTTAGAAAATAAACATCTATCTTAAACTGAAGCTTAACTGATGAAGTCTAATTGACAGAAACGATCGTCTTGAGCAACAAAGCTTTGGTATTATGTTTATAATATTTCAATGTGAGAAAGGATAGGATTTACAAAATAAAAATCATTCTTTCACCATACATTTGCGACCACCGATACAAAGCGATTTGCGTTACAACGTTACAATCTCTATACGAGTTGTGTGTAATCTATTTCAAAGATTAACGTAATAATCAGAATAAAGTTCTGTGTAAAACCTTTACTTTTTAAACTTTTTACTACAAATGTTGGACAATTTATGACAAATTACTCAAGTTTTCGCCCCTCGCAAATATATTCTATACTTTGGCTCCCTCTAACTTGAAACCCTGCAAACCGTGATATTAGGTTCTTAATATCGGATAAATGTTAATGTAATCTTTAAACCAACTAGAGAAAGGTCAATTTAATGAATTAATATGAATTGCAAACCTTGATCTTTTTCGTGTACAAACTACGCACAGAAATGTTATAATAGCCGTCTGAAAAACTATGAATCCACCGAAGATTGCTGCAATTCCTGAAATCAAAATACGGATACGAAGTGACGCTGGTATAGTGCCATTGGTTATATAGTAGTTTCTAATTTTTTTAAATATATTTTTTATTTTATGTTTTTTTTTTTATTTTAAGTATATTTAGATATAATTGTATAGTCACATAATCTTCTGTTTCCCCAAAATACTGAATTTTCAGTTAGCCAATGTTGCCTTGAGTGATCCATTTGTTTTCAATACTGGTGCTTTGTTAAACGAAAAATAATAAATAACGTTAACATAGAACATAACAAAGTCACCTCCGCTAATCAAATACGTACTACACATAACCCAAAGTCACCCCGTCCGTCTAATCAAATACGTACTAATAAGTGGGCACATCTCCCTAAATGCCCTATAACATTATGTTCAAAAACATTCCGACCAAAAAATGTCCCCATTTTGTCATTAATATCCAATCTGGAAAATAGACAGATGAACCGATTTAAAAAGTGGGCTAGATTTTAAGATGATGGGTACGAGCGTGATGGAAAGGTGGTATGATAAGTTGCTATGTTGAATTCAGTTCTGAACTGCATAACATATTAAGATTACAGAATAATGAAATTTATTTATCTAAGCAGCAGCAGCAGCAAAATCAAAAACAGCAACAGCAGCAACAATAGTAATGATAATAGTTGAACAATTATCATGTTTGCTTTCACCTCCAAATCATGATAGATTAAATAACTAGTAGTATATGAAACTTATTTATATTACAGCCGTCGGTACTGATATGTCTTAGATGTTTCACATGTACCCATGATGTCTAATATCTACCCATGATGTTCAAGATCTACACATATGACTAAGATCTACCCATGATGTTTAAGATCTATCAATGATGTTTAAGATCTACCCTTGTCGTTTAAAATGTTCCCTAAATGTGTTAGATCCACTCTAATGTCTAGGATCTACCCGTGATGTTCAAGATCGACCCATATGTCTAAGATCTACCCATGATATCTAAGATCTACCCATGATGTTTAAGATCTATCAATAATGTTTAAGATTTAATCAAGATGTTTGAAGATCTACCTTAGATTATTAAGATATACCTTAGCTGTTTAAAAGATCTAACCCAGATGTTAAAGATATACCCTATATGTCTAAGATCTACCTAGATGTATGAAGATCTACCTTAGATGTTTAAAACTAATCTAGCATTCTAAAATCTACCTAGATGTTTGAAGATATAGTCTAGATGTTTAAGATCTAACCCAGACGTTTGAAAATCGACCCTACATCTTGACGAGTACAAGATCAACATTACATACTTACTATATGTTTTAGTAAAATTCGGTAATACTGTTGCGTCAACGTCACTCTTGTTTACGTTCAGAGACGTTTTAGTAGTGCTTTCATTCATTTGATGTGTCGTAACGGTTTCCTTCTCAAGTGTACCTGTGATAGTTTGTTTAGTGCTTCTCGACATGCCCAACGTTTCTAGATCTGTAGATAAGTCTTTGGCCATACCAGCCACACTTACCGAATAACTGACATCAGTTTGATTTACATTAACCTGTAGGGTTGTGTGCATTTCCTGATCACCCGAAGATCTGCTCGGTGGATTACGATCTGTAGAAACTCCAGTTATCACCGATATTCCTTTGTATACAGTAGTCAATATTTTAGTTGTTATTTCCTCGATTTATTTGCCCTTGGAGATGACCATTGTGTAGTCGACTGCTCAGAAACCTGACCTTCGGATGGTAGGGACGATTCAGAAATCACGTTATCTTTGGATGATGTATTTGTTAAAACACCTGGTATCGATGTAGAAATGTTTCCATATTCAGTAGCTGTAAAATACAACATAAGTGCAAATACCAAAGAATAATCAAAATATTTGAACTTGATTTTGAATAGTTTTTACGTCACATTCAACAATTTTTGGCGGTCATTTTTAAATGGTGGAAGAAAGAACTCGGTTTCAGTGTAACTGGCAAAAAACAACGACATTCCACAAGAAAACTATCAACCTTTCTTACAGACATAACCTTAGGTTCCAGCAGTGCTTGAACCTGCCCTGACAAAAATTGAGAGACGTCATGGTTCAAAGCGCGATACTCTAATTACTCTGCCATGGAGGCCCCTAACCAAAAAGTCGATGTAGGAATAAAGTGAACTTGGTCAAATAGGTACATTTTGAAAAGTAAGAGGTGGGATAAGTAGCCGTAGATAAATGACCATTCCCTGTAGAAACATATAATAATTCAATCCAAAGGAAATCAAATAAATAATCATTTAACACCATCGGTGTTACAATTATGAACAAATACAACATTCATCGCTTTCTTAACATAATAACATAACAATATCTTAACATAATTTTCGATGAAAATTATTTTCCCAATATATATTTACTGGACATTTTCTGTTTCCACCTGTACTTCTGTTATACTACGAGATACTCATTCGCTGATACTGAACACTTGAAGACGTTAGAAAATCAATATACTGCTTCTAAAGGGGATAAATAAGCCGTAGATGACGTCACAATATAACCACAGATAAATGGTGTTATTTTAAATGTTTGTTAGGCTTACCATTAGGGTGAAATGCATTTCGCTGCGTGTTTACCGTCAGAAAATTAAATGTAGGACAAGGGCAAAGTGAATTAACTAATGGTGTAATATACAGAGATTATTATATGTTCATTTTGATATCATACACTTTCTCAGTCCGAGGTTACCGATATCATCCTGGGTGCCAGAGGGTCAAAACAGTCATATTAAAAATTTGTAATCATGTTTCTAAATTACAAATTATAACAAAGAACAAGATACAATAATAGCAACATAATTCCTAATTCTAATATTCTGGCCGACAAAGAATAAAAAATCCTTTCACCGTGTTCAGTTTCATGATTTTTTATGACACCGAATGAGCAGACGATGACATGTACCGGAAACGAATGACACTCGAAATCCTTTTTTCTTTTCTTTTATCGCAATATAAACTATAGAGAAGTTACGAACAGGGGTGCATTACGAGAATATTTAATGCATTGGCTGCATCACGAGAAAAAATAATGCATATAATTATATAGTCAAACTCGGATATATCGAATTCCTATGGGCATTGCATGGTTTTATGTAATTGAAAATATACACGACCTATTGTCGAGAATACCTGTCATCGGTAAACTAGTTTTTGTTGTTGAAGCATCGGAACAAATAAAGAGTATATTAAAGGTAATAATTCTTTGAATTCTAAAAAAACATATATATCATTTAAGTAAAGAGACAAAGCAAATTTCATTATCTGTACATAATATAAGTACTACTTATAGTATAAAAATTACTCACCGCAAACTTCATGGAAGAAAAAAAAAAATATATAGATATAAAACCACATTTTACAATTCCAAACATAGGTCTTTCCAGATTGATTTTCCAAAACAAAACGTGAAAGAACACAATTGTATACTAGTTTTATCCGCTTTTGTTTCCGGGAATCATCCAAGGGATTGATCTGGTCATCACAGAGGGAAGTGAGTCACTTTCATTTTTTGTATCATGTGTGTATAAATCGGATGATCACGTGAACAATTTCTATAACCTGTCAAGAGTCATATCTGGTACTTTTCTGCATGTGTTTTATACATATTATGTAATGGATCAAAACGCCACATACACTGTATAGCTCTTAGTACAACGAAAATTACCCAATTTGCCAAGTTTTTATAGACTTTTCGTTTGCTGTCAATCTATTTCGTATTTGAGATATATGGGCTCCTCTGAACTTCTGATACTACAATCTTTCTGTGAATTGATGAAACAATTTACATAATTAAGCAGTAGCAAGAAAAGACATAATATTGTGACGTTCAAATTGAAAACGTGCCTCTGATTTCAACATTTCCAGTACCCAAATTGGCCAAAACAGGAAAGTTTGTTTGTTTATTCTTGTTTATCGTCCCACTCAAGAATCTTTCACTCATATGGAGACGTCACCAAATGCTGGTGAAGGGCATCAAATTAAGGTCTATGCTCGGCAATTACGGCCATTGAGCAGTGAGGGTTCTTTAACGTGCTGACACCTACTGTGACACGGGACCTCGGTTTTTACTGCCTCAATCCGA
The DNA here is from genome assembly GCA_030159075.1 of Atrina japonica. NCBI lineage: Eukaryota > Metazoa > Mollusca > Bivalvia > Pterioida > Pinnidae > Atrina > Atrina japonica. The sequence continues at coordinate 256,330 of BROG01000806.1, forward strand.
AGCACAGGAAACCAACCTGCCGCCGGCTGGACTCGAACTCACCACCTTACGATCAAGAGTCGAGCCCGCTACCGACTGAGTCACCAAAACCAGAAAAACATGTGTATAAACAATGTAAGCGTGATGGAGATTTTATTTATTTTATGTTACATCACAAGAATGCAACTATTCATGCCACATAAATGATCGATTCTCTCAGCAGTTTCTTGATGTAAATTATTGTTTATCGCGATTTTTTTTACCTACGGATGCAGTGTTTACAAAGTACAAACAACAGCATTTTGGCATAGCAACAGCATCGTTCAATACACGCAAACATTTTATGACAGATAATAACAATGCTAAATAAAATTTATCAAGAAAATTCTGTAATTGAGCATCATTCTGAAGGGTGATCCACATCTTAAAAAGCATACTGGAAAGATACCAAAGTGGTAGCGATATCTATGATCGTACGGCAACTAAATACCATGATATTCTGACTATTACTAGTACGATCCCTTGAGTGGTATAAGGTGTAACGGCTACTAATGACAGTTTCATTATTCTCCGATATCTGTTTTCCCCATGTACTAAAAGTCAGTCGATTTATCATGCCATCATAGGTCTATTTGACCAATTTTCACTCTGTGTGTGTGTGTGTGTGTGTGTGTGTGTGTGTGTGTGTGTAGGTGCGCGCGTGTGTGTGATGTGAGTTTAATAGTTGGTATGTTGGAACCATTCTTACATTGTAAGTACCATTCTGATTTAAAGGAGGTCAGAATGTTTGATTACATTATTCCTCGGGCACATCCACTCACTCTACACAAGCAAACAAGCAGCAAAATCAGCTGAAAAGGCCATGCGAAGCTCGAGCCCTTGTTAGCAAGAAATAAAAAAGCATCGTGCATCACTCCACTATGATCACTGACGTATATGTAGCTTTTCCGTGATCCAATATTCGCCATATTTATCTATTGCCCATTGAACCTCCTAACAATTAACATTCGTATCTGAACACTTAAATACGAACAATATATATAAATATATATCACTGACATATCATATGAGTTATAATGAAAAACTACTGGTTGTGGTATATTTTTGCATTATGCAGAGCGGGTTGGTTAATTTTACATTCAGAGTACTTGCTAATGTCTCTTCATTGGTAGTTTCTACTCTCATTATAGGTGGAGGTATGGATCATTGCATACGTTAGTTTTACTTTATCTTACTAAATACTGGACATGTTAAAATTGGCAGGTGTGTGTGTGTGTGTGTGTGTGTGTGTGTGTGACAATTTTCATATACATATGCCAGTTTTAGTTTTTAAATATATATATATATATATATATATATATATATATATATATATATATATATATATATATATATATATATTATGCATGAGTGTATATGCGTGTGTATGTATGTATGTATGTATGTATGTATATGTATGTATGTAAGTATGCATGTATGTATGTATGTATGTATGTATGTATGTATGTATGTGTGTGTGTGTGTCTGTATGTATGTGTGTAATACATGCATGTATGTAAAACTATGTTTGTAGGAAGGTAGGTAGGTTTGTTTATCTATATATACAATGTATGATGTACAGGTATGCGGTTGAACCAAGAGCATCACATACTCTGGCGACCATAGCATTTTCTGCTACTCTCTAAATAAGATATGTCTCAGAAATAAATAAAGTCTTGTGATGTGTTCCATCAGCAACTTCATAGAGCATATATTTTGCATGTCCTTTTTCTGCATCTCCATAATTGGAAAACTGTATCAGCACATATTTGAAATATCTTTATACGTGCATTTGAAAACGATTAGAGGCAGTATATATGTGTTAATAACTCGGCCATGTACGGTCAGATGCAGTTGTTTGTAAGTCAAAAGTTCACCTCCGGAAAGAGGACAAAGATTTGCTTGGAATCATTATTGAGATAGGTCATATATGTAAAGGTTCGATGTTAATTTGTGTTTCTATATAAAAATTTTATAAAATATATATCTTCAGGATGTCCAGGATATATATATATTTAAAAATCTGGGAACATCGGACAAACACGGACCTCTGTAAATCCAGAGGTAGGATCAGATTCTATGGAGAAGTAAGCAGAAGAGAAGATCCGTTGACACGTAATTGAATGGCTGGCTACTCACTGACAAATTATTGACACCGTGATATCGAAAACTGCATTTGATATCAACGTTCTGCAAATTTTACGGTCTTGTTTGCGATTACTCTGTAAAATGCTGAGTTACCTGTTCAATGGCGGTTGTTGAGACGTCTGCACCAATTGTGACGAGGATTCGTTCCTGACGTATTTCATTTTGATTTGATTGGACTCACGGCGGATGTGAACGATCGATAGGGGATGCTTACTCCTCCATGGCACCTGACCCCACCTCTTGTTTGCAAGATGTTCGTGTTTGTCTATTTTTTACCACTTTTGTACCTATATCCTGGACATCCTAAAGATTTATCCTTTAGTATCTCAGATTTTTTTACAAATATATATGGAACACCACAATCACCATAATGAGACATATTTAGTCTTTACCTTGTTTGTCTCCAGTGAATGTGGGTTTTTAGAAAACTTGGTTTATCTGTAGAAAATTAGGTTTTTCTCATGTATGGTATTTTGGCATAGCAATGTTCCGAACATTCCTATTCCTGAGTAATAATATTCCATCTGCCAGGGTATGCTCCTCTTATGACTGTTTTATTCTCATAGTCAAATGGCTCATCAATAAACTACTCACACTAGGTAACGTTGTTGAATGCTTGAAATCGTCACTAAGGATGATTTATAATCGATCGGGAGATCTTGTAAAACAATACGAAGTCCCTCTTTGAGGAATGTTAGATAGATTTTCATCAACATTTCACTTGAAAATGAGTGAATATGCCTTTCCAGTAGAGTTAGGGAAACGTTCATACGTTTTGTTTTAAGGTCAGTAAACGTAAGCCTAATGATTCAATTTTCTTACAAGATAAGGCTCCTGGTCTTCAATCACTTCATATTTGTTGTCCATCGAGAATTTATCCACATAGTGTATTGTTGCATCAGAGTGGTTTGTCCGCAATAAGTACATGTATAATGATTATATATGATTATTTGAATTTTGTTCATTGTACATTGATAGAGCGCACTATATAATTATTCAGAATTACTCTCAAGTGTTCTACACAAAACATTAATGCATTAAAAGTTGATAAAAAAATACAAGCAGCGCTACATATTTCAAATTAAGATTAACAGACTTAAAATATATATAAGGCAGTAATGTTAAGAAAGATATAAAACTTAGGCATTTGAATGTACAGATACCACTTTGAATTAAATCAAAGTACTGAAAGTACTGAGACGAAGTGGTGAATGATACAGTTTTGATTATGTTAGCCTATTATAAGTTGTGGTATCGCGTGGTGGAATATGAAGTGAAATACGCGTGTCGATCAAATTTCATGGTTTTTTTCTTACTCACAAAACTGTAACTATACATTTTCCATCACTTTATTTGTCATGTAATTGCCAGCAATTATAAACAGGAAATCCATCGTGATATTGATCTCTAAATGACCAGTACAATGGTTGCATATTAAGTATGCAGGTGTCAATTTATGAGTGTTTTATCAGCAAACAATACAGATTCATTTTTCTTGTTGAAACCGTAGAAAAAATGAATTTATCAGAAAAAAATACCTTTAGTGAAACTCATTTTAGAAGTAAATCAACATATACATAGACGTAAGGTTACAATCTTTTGTGAAATTGGTTTATCAATTTATGTCAAAATCATATCTTTTAAATTTTTAGAAGAATTATTGTAAAAAGACATAAAAATGTCAGATACCAAAATATAAATTATTCGGATGCCCAGAATATGGATACACATCTTGTACAAAATTTGAAAAGCACGGACCTCTGCAAATCAAGAAACTTCGACCGCAAAGCCAATTACATAGAATCAATTTCGTAACCAGCTGACTACAGATTCATAGAAAATGGTAATAGTCTACATATAAATATAAGGATTGTTTTTCAATTTTTTTGGAAAGCATTGAGTATAAATACAATGGATTATGGAAAAAAAAATTCAATGTGCAGCACTGTACAGATCCCCCCCCATAATCCATTGCATTTATACTCAATGCTTTCTAAAAAATGAAAAATAATCCTTAATTATTAAACTTCATATGTCATCCCATTTGCTACAGTTGTATGTTTGAGAACAAGGTGTTTATATGGAGAAATTGGCATAACACGATCTTAGCTATTTCTTATTCCTCCATAAATTGCTTTTATCAGTTTAACAACAGTGAAGGTTTTTCAAATTATAAGTCGTTACTATTACAATACTTAAAATTCACTTTATAAGTTTCACTGCATTACTACAAACTCATTGTCCTATGGTATCACCACACGTTGCAGACGACACAAACCTGTAGACCATTAAGACATATAATCACATATAATCACTTTGAAAGAACTCCTTCATAGAAGTTCATACAATTCTATTTCTGTTTTTCTATCGTAAATACTAATATCAAAATAAAGTTCGTTGCTAAGTTTTAAAATATCTCATTCTTTCAGCACGGTTATGTGTGAATATGTATTTCCTTTTGTTTTCAAACACTACTCAAGATTATCAAATGTGCATTCACAGTTTTCAATTCATTTTATTTGTTCAGGCCGTCATTTTCATCGGCAAGATAAGTTGAGAGAGAGAGAGAGAGAGAGAGAGAGAGAGAGAGAGAGAGAGAGAGAGAGAGAGAGAGAGAGAGAGAGAGAGAGATTGTAATAGTTGGGTTGGTTGAGGTATGAGTTTATGATTCTTCAGATAAATTACCATAGCAACTAAGTTAAAATAGACCATACGTCTCCAATATTAGACTTTAACTTTTTGTATTTACTTGAGTTCAAATATAAATATAGCCAAATTTCTGTAAATACATTGCCTAATATTCTTCGACTTTTCAACAAAAATTGTTTTACCAATTATGCTTTTCACCGAACTTGACCTCATCACCAAACCCTTTTTCCCGAATTTGACTCGTTCATCGAACTAGAAATGTTTCCATGGAACATTTGCGACGGGTATGGCATGCCAGAAGACGACGCTGACTCCTTCCGGACACCTGGTCTTATCCCGTTTGGGATTCGTAATTGTTATTCATATTGAGACCATTTGCACATCTAATTTGTCGTGTTATAATGGACTTGATTTTTTTATTATTGTTTGGTACTTCTTCAATTTCACTTATAGACATTCGTTATTGCATTGTTGTCACTGTACATTGTTATAATATCATTAAATGTACACACAAAAGGTAAACAGTTTTACATTTTTGTTCCCATGGGGAAAATATTGTTATTTCAATCGAAATGTTATACATGAGACGAGAATAACTGAATGAAACTATGGGAAATAGAAAATGTAATAAAACTGACTAATTACACGTGCGTGTTTACAATTGTGATTGTATGTAACAATCTGAACGTATTAAAATGTAACAAAACTGTGTTTTTTACAATTCTGCTTAACGTGATTCAATGTTGCTACCCTGGATAAACTGTTTTTCTAAAACCCGTCCATGGCCCCTCAGACCGACATTTATCAGAAGATCTTGGTTTAGAAAACAGGCATATTGTAACATGCAATGGGAACCGAGACAGACTAGACAAGAATGAATCTATTGTAGTAACGACGTTATATCACCCTAGATCTAACTAAAAAATCGTAAACGAGGTGGACGGCAGATTAAGGTAATTAATACATTGACAAATAGACAAAATCATATATATTACGTAAACGTTTCGAAGTCGCAAACAAAGTGCTACAATTTCTGATAAACAATTTACTAAAATCAAAGTGGACGATTTAACTGGACAAGTATTCTTATAAAGTTTATAAGGAATCTTGATCTCTGGACAGTGAAATAGGAAAACGTAAGACTGCAATACCCCAAGTAAACCTAAAGACACGTTAAGTTCTAATTGATAGTTGTATTTTAGGGAATGGGCTCGTAGGTATGAATTCAAACGCCGGGAAGCATATTGCCAAGCTCTAACATCTAAATTTCATTAAAACATCAATTAGAGGTATGTTTCTGATTAAAGTTCAATTTCATTTATTTATTTTGAAGTCTTTTACGCAACACATAAAAACTTTTGAAGTATATGAACCCCTTTTTCCCGGGAAGCGACCACCGGCCTTTCGCAAGTAAAGTGACAAACTTTCTCACAAAAATCAGCTTAGGTTCTAGCGGAACTCGAACGGGCGCTGGCCAGAAGTGAGTGACTTTATGGTTGAAAGTGTGATGTTCTAACCACTAGGTATTTCAACTTCTAAACTTTTCTAAAGCTATTCTAGCTCTGAAATATTAGTTTATCAGTTATATCAATATGGAGTGTTCTCGTAATGAACATTTCTATCGCACATTGTGCTTCTGCTTTTTGATGAATTGAATCCTTTGTCATTTTTCATTTTCATTTTTTTTCCGTTTCTTGTGTATGGTGTACATCGCGTGCTATCGGACGTCATTTCCATTATACACAACGCTCGTCTGCTAGCCTAAATATTACTAGCTGCTTCAAGGACACATTTGACAAAATAATCTGCAGATATTTATATGTGAATAGTCATGCTTAGAATACTAATTACACCTTTGAAATAATTGTGTTTTGAGGCGCGTATACCGGAACGCATTTTTAAAAATATGTTACCTCTCTTGACACCCACTGACATATTCCAATATAACCATTTTTAAACATACAGGTAAATTTGTTTGAATTCTGGTGTGTTATTTATATGTTTTGACCGCCTTTGAAGTCGATGTGATATGGATCCTCGGGATTTTGTTGTATTTTGTTTTGTTGTTTAACGTTCCACTTAAGAATCTTTTATTCATAAAGAGACGTCACCAATGCCGGTGAAATCAAAGTAGGAACAGGTGTCATGGAGAGATAAGCATCCCCTGTTGACCGATCACACCCGCCATGAGTCCACAGTGAAATTCAAATGAAATAAGTAAGGAACGAATCCTCGTAATGTTTAGAAAATATAACTTTGAGTAAATTTTCTAAATGCCCTTTGGAAAGATTTTTTGTTGTACATATGATTCACGCCACTTCTGGCATAAGCATTTGCATCATTGCACCATAGTTTCTCCTATTGTCAGTATCTTGGCAAGGAATATAAGTAAAGTTTTTGTGAAACAATACAACAGACAATACTGGTAAATTATATGAATGTAATATTTATTTTATTATACCGAGTGCCATATTTGTTTGCTTTAAAATATTACCATAGATATTTTACATCTCAACTATAAATCAGTAAGCTAAAACTACAAAACAAATAGCCTACAAACGTTTTGGCTACGTCGGAAAGCTCTCACGAGCCGAACGCACATAGCGTTTGCACATGCGACATTTCTTTGGAATGTCACCCTGGCTCACTGGGATGAACCATACACGCATAACGTTGGTGCATGTGACATTTCTTGAATGTAACCCTGGCTTCTTTATCTTTGTTAACTGAATGTCATTGAAAATGTTCGCATTTCTCAGATTACGAGATTTTAGCATAAGGTATAATTACATATTTACACATATTTACAAACACAACGGTTCTAATTTGATTCATGATAGGGTAGAAGACTTGTCTTCAGCAACACGAATATTAGAGTTGCAGTAATACATGAAATCACAATTTACATGTGCATTCCTATTTTTGGAAAGTGGATCGTGTTGTTTTGGATTTTGCCATTTTACCATGGGCAGCCTGTACTATACAATTCTAGTTGAGGACGCTGACTCTGTCCGGACACATGTTCTATCCCATTTGTGATTCCCAATTGTTCTTCATGTTGAGACCACTTGTTTTGATTATCCATTTGTACATTTCGTTTTACTTTTCTACTTGTACTTGAGCTATACACCTGCATTAAAAAATCTTGCTTCTCTATATATTATGTGAAAATAAAGTTAGGTCCAATGTGGTATTCATATACAAATTGTAAGGTTGAGTTAATCAATTTCAATTGAAATAAAAAAACAAACAAGGGTTTCACAAGCAATTTTCACAAAATATATAATTATATAAATATATAATTTGTTTTTGTTATTGTATATTGATTTAAGTAGTATAAAACTACAGGGGGGGTGGGCTCCGTGGCTGAGTGGTTAGAGCATTGCGCTTTAAATCACAAGGCCTCTCACCTCTGGTTCGAATCCCGCTAGGGTCATTTCGAATTAAGTGGGAAAGTTTGCCAGTTTTCTTGCGGAAGGTCGGTGGTCTTTACCCGGGTAAACCAGGGTTTCTCCTCCACCAATAAAAACTGGACGCCATCATATGACTGAAAGATTGTTGAGTATGGCGTAAAACAAAAAATCAAATCAAATCAAATCAAAATAAAACTACAGATAATGTCCCGTTTAAGCCATCAAAGTATAAACAACCAAACAATAATTAAGCTGTATCATTGAGCAGCTGATTTAAAGACATGTTTATTGTATTATCTCTCTTCTCAGAATTTTATTTACGTAAACAGAGACTTTACCAGTCATTCGAGAAGTTCTAATTTTTTTTTCATCCTCATCGTAAACTATAAATATGCTGCGACTGGGTCCTGATACGTCTAAATTAAAGTAAGCAATTAGCTCATATGGTCCGCGTGATAAATGTTAAAAAACTTGGCAAGCGCTAGGTATAATGATTTTCGTGTATTTTCGACTTACGCCATAAGTTTCTGTTCATATGTGTGCATCTGACGTCAGTCCATTACATGAAATTCCCTTCAATATTCACATCCAGTTTGTGTATTGTCTACGTTTTACACAAATGTTTTGACGTCAGACAGTACAAGAACGTCCGGATACAGTTATATATAAGTTCACTTCAGCTTCGTCAATGGATTCATGTCAATGTAATCATTTTGATCGTCAATTTTCTCTTCTGACACCGATTCAAGATTTGAAATAATATTCTTAATGTCTGCGTCTTTGTCCTCAAAAACTTTCGAAATCGTTCTAGGCATTCCGTAGTGTTGTTGAGGAGTTGTTTTGACTTCCGGGATATCTGTACCCTCATTTTCTGTAGGATTAATATCGTCATTAAAAAGTCTGTTGTTCGTAATACCAAAGTGTCGATATGTGAAGTATGGGTCACAAGCGGAAACGTTCTGTGATTCTACAGATGTCTGTGTAGTCTGAAAAGGACTGAATTTTCCCCAGGAAGGACTACGATTAACCTGATTTTTCATCAATCCCCTGCAACTGGTTAATAAAAAGTAGACTTTACTTACAAAGTATAATTTTACAATTATTCAATTCACAAGAAATTACAATTGTCCATATTCATTAGTGTAAATCATTTTTTTTGGTGGTTATTTTAGGCATATTCGAGAATACAGAAATTCGCCATTTACACACAATAGGTTTGCGACTTGTAGCAATTGAACAATTTTGTTGACGAAAAGAGGCATACATAACTGCAGTATGGCTACATGGTATTCCTTTAAATAGTAAACCTGTATTTATCATAGCTATTTCCAGAAGCTTATATAATAAGTTTTTAAATAAAGAATCCAGTTTGCAATCCTGTGGATATAAATATTTTGTAGAAACGTTTTCCTTACCGTAAACTGGGATATTTTGGCCACTTCGATCATAAAATGAAGGGTTAGTGTTTGGTCAGTTAAAATTTTGGCCGTTTATGTATAAATCATATTTAAATCTGATCATGACTTACCATCAGATCTCGGTCTTGTCGTGCCGTACATTCCAGGTGTGTGAAATATCAAAACATTAAAAAGTGCGGGTAGAATAATTAGAATTGATGCGTCACATGGTACTTAATTAAGATTAACGTCCACAGTTTAATTTTAATAATCCCTTGTTTGTTAATCTTTAAAGCACTAAAATATTTTTAAGAATACAAGTGGAAACATTGTGAACATATTTTGAACGGTTTGTTTTTTGGCCTTTTAATGGGGTGGCCACATTGGCAAAAATTAAACAATGGCCAATATATCCTAATTTACGATATCAAACTAGTTATATATACGTGAACCATAATTTATAAACACAAACTTTTACATAAATATTCACTAGATATTTGAATTAAAGAAAATTCCCTTCCCGAATTTACATTCATAATTAATCACTCGCAAAATAAGTGATTAACAGCAAGAATAATATTGAGTGATAACTTTTTCTCCCATGGTTTACAAATTTTCCCTTTTTTACCAGGAAGGATTTCCTTGTCACCCCTAGTGTGTTGACAAGCTACATGTGTTATGAAGTCACAGGACAATTTATGCCGTAGAAACTTCTGTGGCTTCTAGAATACTGTAAATAAGTATGTCAGACTTGACGTAGATTTGTGTAGATCTATAAACATGCAGATTATCTACATAGATATGTAATTTTTAAGACATGAGAAAAAAATAATCAACCCTACCTTGGGGTATAACAAAGGAATCTCAATCATCTGGAAACGATTCTTTTGTCATACCGTCAAGGTAGGCAAGCGTTGGGTTTGTCATTCAAGAATCTTACCATAGGATTGAGATTATTCTATCATACCCTCGAGGCAGAGGTAGATTCTGCTATTCTTCATAACTTCCAGTTCAAATTAATTCTAGTAGTCAAGCTAGTGTTAAATGCAATTAATGCGTACAATTGATATGGGAATAGCTTATCATTTTACAAGAACATTTTGGTAAGTTTGTACTCACCATTTAAATTTTGCAATAGTTTTGTAGCCACACAACCATAGCCCAATCATGACCAGTACAACACACATTACCAATATACCAGTGTTTACTTTCACTAAGCCTGGAAAATAAAGATTACTAGAAATTAAGGGTGTAAGAATTAATCATGATCTGCCCCTAGACCACCATAAAAAACGGAATAACTCTTAATTAATTAAAAGTAAAATATAAAAGAGAATTAGCTGCGAGTTCTCTTTTCAATTTCTCCCCTTTTTACTGCTTGGATTGATAAATAATTACGGAAAAAAGTATACACACGTTTAACAATCCTCAAATTTCTGTATATTGTGTAAAAATTCCGTAAGAAACTTCGGTTTGACACTTTTCAGTTGCAATTGATTAACTTACCATATATATATATATATATATATATATATATATATATATATATATATATATATATAATATATATATATATATATATATATATATATATATATAGCAATATAAGATTTTTTTCATTCCTGTGTACAGCTCTTCTTTGTTATTGTACATTAGGTACAAGTATTGAAAGAAGCAAAATATAAAACATCTCAGATACCAAAGTATAAATATTTAGGATGTCCAGGACACAGTAAGCATCCCCTGTCGACCGGTCACTCCCGCCGTGAGTCCACAGTCAAGTCCAAATGAAATACGTGAGGAACGAATCCTCGTCACAATTGGTACAGACGTCTCAACAACCGCCAACGAAAAGGAAATTCAACATTTCACCCAGTGAAACAGAGTAATCGCAAACAAGACATACCGACCGTAAAATTTGCGGAACGTTGACATTAAACGCGGTTTTCGATATCCCTGTGTCAATAATTTATCAGTTAGTAGTTTACATCTGTATATGAACATATGTTGAACACGCCCAGGCATATCGGATCATTTGTGAAATATAAACTCCATATGTGGGTGACTGTGGGATGTTACTATTTAAATGTGGAAAATTCACGATGGGAAAACCGAAATCGTCGCGTTTGTCGTACGGCTTAGTTGCCAATTTCCCGTCTGTGTCTATAGTAAGTAAAATGTCTAAGTATGAAGCGTGTGTGCTTGATTCTGTTGTATCTTTAATTTCTAGTTCGCTGGGATATATCGCATTGACATATCAATAAAAATTGTCATCATTAATTGACAAAACGTCTTCGATATATCTAAATATGAAATTAAAACTTTGTCTTCTTTTGATTCAGCAGTTTCTGAATGAAGTCTGCTTCGTATGAATAAAGGAACAGGTTGGCCAATAACATGGCACAATTGGTTCCCATAGGAATGCCGACAGTTTGTTGAAAGACAACGTCTCCGAACATTACAAATATATTGTCTATTAGAAATTCCAGCATGTATTTATATCAACTTCAATGTATTTATGTGTAGAATCAGAGTGGTGTTTGACAAAATATGTATCGTGATAACCAATCACTAGATATCTAAATTTTCGGGTATCACCTGTAGTGAAAATAAATCAGTTGTCTATGATGCTAAAATGTCTTTCTTATATTTTTATGTGGAATAGTTGAGTAAAGAGTAGAGAAGACTTATGTTTTATTACTGTGAATTTGATAAAAATTGTGTGCCTTTAAATTTTCTAAAAGTTGTTTAGAATTTTTAAATATCTACATCTGATTTACACCGCTTCTGGAATAAGCAACAGTACAGTATTGCTGAAGTTTCTCTTTAACGGCTGTCAATATCTTGGTAAGGAATCGAAATATTTGTTTTGCTTATTAGAGTTAATGTCCCTTTATAGGAAACGGTGTAATTATGTGACTAGCACACTGATAATAACTGATATCTTTTGATATATAAAAGACAGTTATGTAAAAAGTTCCTATGTGTGTTAAAAGGAAGAAAAATGTGTAAAATAAGTATACTACATGAATTTGAAATAGTTCTACAATACAATTTAATGATAAACAATCTATCTTATATGTTCTCTTAAGAGAAAACAATACGTACCTGTGTTGCTGAGATACGTATCATAAATCTCTGATGTCGGATACTGCCCTTCTTTACTGCTTATTCTAGAAGAAATGTTTTTCATTCTTGGAATAAATTCTTTTCTTTTCTATATTTCAAACCATACCTGGTGTAGAAAACAATATCGTTCATTAAAGGCAATTCTTTAATCCTTTTTTGAAATATGACATATGATAATACTTCTGTCTGTGACAAATAATATAATATTCTCAGATGCCAAAGCATTTATCTTCAGGATTTCCAGGATATATGTATGTATATATATATATATATATAATATATATATATATATATATATATATATATATATATATATATATATATATATATATATATATATATATATATATATATATTAAAAATTGGACAAAAATAGACCTCTGGAAATCAAGAGGTGGGATCAGGTGTCATGGAGTTATCTAAAGTATGTCACAAGACATGTCATCAATATTCTGACTTTCGGTATGTCATTGAGGACAAAGACCGGCGACCATATTTTTTACCTCCTATTGTTGTCAGTATTTTTTTTTTTTTGGGGGGGGGGGGGAGCTGTCAATCTGTATGTTAACACCATTTTGCCTTCCGTCAAATAATTTGTGAATGGAATTCTAACAAGAAATTTAACAAAGGTTTGTATTTTGCATAATATCAATTAGAATGTTGGGTGTGCTTGATTATGGCTAATATACAGTTTGTTTGTTTATTGTTCTTTAACGTCGGTGAAAGGTTTCAAATTTTGGCCAATGCTCGGCATTTACGGCCATTGAGCAGTGAGGGTTTTTTAGCGTGCCGACACCTACTGCGACACAGGACCTCAATTTTTATAATCTCATCCGGAGGACACCACCTGCCACCAGCTGGACTCGAACTCACGACCTCACGATCAAGAGTCGAGCGCGCTACTGACTAAACCAGATAACCTACAGTAAATATGCCCTTGTTCTGCTGATGACTTATATTTCATTTATAATGAATACAATCAAAATGTTAAACTGATTTTTACATAACGGTATGTAATTGCTAAAATACAGGTTTAAAGGGGCATTAGCTATGTTTCCCCCCAAATTATTTCGATTTTTAAATACTTTTACTACTTGTATTTGATGTACAAACTACACAAATGCATAAAAAGATTTTATTACTCCTACTTTGTGAAAATAAGGTCAGGTCCTGTGTGGTATTTATATACAAATAGTAAGGTTTGAAAAATCAACTGTAAGTGGATAAAAAGCGGATTTCTCAACCACTTTTCATAAAATATATTAATAGATATTTCCGATTTTTTTTTCCTGTATATAAATGTATATCTCTTTTTGTGTTATTGTATACTAATCTCAGTTGTAACAGGACAGACTTTGATTAAATCAAAATACTGAAAGTACTGATACGAGTTGACGGGAATCGTAAGTTTTAATGAGGTATAATACACTTGGTGTATTGAATACTTTTTAATTCAGTGAAATTGAGTTTTACAAAAACAATAACTAAAAATCGGGTCATACATTTGGCCTAACGTGAGTACTGATGGCTTATTTATTATGCAAGAAACTACATAGATCAGCGATATGATTATAAAATATTGTGCTTATATTTTTATACGGCAGGGCAGTATTATACCCTTACGCTATACTTCCTATCAGTAGCCTTAAATCTCTAGGTCAAAAGGTGTCATGTAAAACAGTTTCCCAACTTCACAGAAAGTTTCTCATCAGTTAAGATCACGTGAATGAGGAATGACGCAACTTCTATGTCGCTGACAGATCATGCCATTACACAGTAAGGGAAACTTGACCAAAACTCTGTTGCATATTAATCATGCGCAAGAATTGTTAACAGTCCAGTCTATCGCCTTTAATGCCAATTCTATCAAAAGAGTATTATAGTAAAACTAATTGAAAAGTAACATTTTAAAGCAAATTTAAAATATCTTAAAATCCATAAAGGACGCCGAACTGACATTTAATAACATTTATTTCAACAAGTCTCGTAGACCCATATTTTCCAGCGAATTGTTACTATATCTTCGTCATTTTAAAAAGCTAAAGTGTGATTTGGAAATTTCAATCTCGAAGTTGAGTTTATGTTGCTGGTGTAATATATAATGTGTTATTATCCCCATACTGCAAAATGTGCTTTGACTTGTTCCCAATAAACAACTTAGCATAACATAATTGCGTTTATGATCCATCAACTCGTAAAAAGAACACAGGAATCCCCTTTAATTCACATTAATTGTAACACAAAACATTGTAACTGCCACATTATATTTTCACTTTATATATCTTGTGCTTCTTTTTTATAAAGTCCCTGGCAAATCAAAAGGTTACAACATGATAGACATGTATTTTGTAGTAAATGTTTCTTTTCCCAAATATGAGTGACAGCAATTTAAAACCCATGCTTAAGAGATACCTAACCCATCTTAAAGCTAAAACGGTAAATGAAACACACTGGATTTGAAACTTACTGATAGATATTTTTATATTTAAAGGGGTGTTAGCTATGTTCATCCCCAAACATTACTCCAATTTTGTCAACGTTTACCACTTGTCATTGGTTTAAAATAACAAATAAGAGCTTTTCATAGGCATAAAAATCTTATATTCCGATATATTTTGTAAAAATAAGCTGAGTTCCAGTGTGGTATTCATATACAAAAAGTAAGGTTG
Source organism: Atrina japonica (assembly GCA_030159075.1). Taxonomy (NCBI): domain Eukaryota; kingdom Metazoa; phylum Mollusca; class Bivalvia; order Pterioida; family Pinnidae; genus Atrina; species Atrina japonica. The sequence goes on from BROG01000806.1 coordinate 271,753, forward strand.
AGTTAATTAATTGAAATTGCAATTGTGGCATACTTGGGTTTCTCAAGTAATTTTCATAATATGTACAAAAATATAAGAATTTCTATGCCTGTGTATATATATATGTTTTTATTGTATATTAATCACAGTAGAAAAAAAAAAAAAAAAAAGTTAATGCCCCTATAATTCAGTAACGTTTGATGTTTTGTAAAGACTTGTTTCAACAATGAGATACGTGAAAACAAATAATAATCGTTATCTATAGATAATAATGTATAAATTATTAACTGTACACTTACCTAAATGATTACAAAAAGGGAACTCTTCTTTGTCACATATGAAAGTAAATGAGTGTTGTTCAACGATATAACGTTCTATTTCGCATGTTGCTTAATCAGGACATTAGAACGGAAATATTGCGGAAGAAAATCGGGAAAAAATTACCTATTGTTACTTTTAAACCTCGAAATATCCTTAACCCTTGGTGACGTCATCACACACACACACACACACACTTCCTCTGAAATATAATTATAATAAATGCACCTACGAGGTTTGGTTATTAAAGGTAGGCATCTCAACTGTTTTCATATACGAGGTTTTGTTGTCATAGGTAGGCATCTCAACTGTTTTCATATACGAGGTTTTGTTTTTAAAGGTAGGCATCTCAACTGTTATCCTATGTAAAAAAATTCAGATACCAAAGTATAAATCAATAGAATGTCCAGGACATAGATACAAATCCGGTAAAAATGGACAAACACGGATCTCTGGAAACCAAGAGATGGGATCAGGTGCCATGGAGGAGTAAGCATCCCCTGTCGACCGGTCACACCCGCCGTGAGTCCACAGTCATGTCCAAATGAAATACGTGAGGAACGAATCCTCGTCACAATTGGTACAGACGTCTCAACTGTTTTCATATACGAGGTTTTGTTATTAAAGGTAGGCATCTCAACTGTTTTCATATACGAGGTTTTGTTATTAAAGATAGGCATTCCAACTGTTATCATATACGAGGTTTTGTTATCATAGGTAGGCATCTCAACGGTTTTCATATACGAAGTTTTGTTATTAAAGGTAGGCATCTCAACTGTTATCTATACGAGGTTTTGTTATCAAAGGTAGGCATCTCAACTGTTATCATATACGAGGTTTTGTTATCATAGGTAGGCATCTCAACTGTTATCCTATGTGAGGTTTTACTTTTGAAATAGAATAGTTTTATCCTATTCTGTAACGTCACACATTTACTGATGTACTTATAATAAGGTCGTATCAATAATATTACATTTAGCAGTGTTTTCAAAATGATGTGACAATATCAAGAGTGTTATGCTGCTGTTCTTCGCCATTTTAAAGATTTTAAAGCAAAAACGTTACAAAGGACACATGTAGAACAAATTAACTTATATTAATGAACCTTCAAAATGCTAATCGTCTTATTAACTTTAAATGATGGTTTTATTAATGAAATTGAACATATATATATATATATATATATATATATATATATATATATATATATATATATATATATATATATATATATATATATATAAACTTGACTAGATACAAAAATGAAACCATAATAGAGAACTTTCAAGTTAGCCCGGATTACCTGAATTTTGTTCCTCATATGTTCTTCCGGCTTTCATATTTTCGAAACGTATGTAAAGTAAATGGAAATAGTTTTACTTTTTAGCGCATTAAATTGTGTATAACGAAACCCAAGAGACTCCTAAAACATACCACAGTGGGTTATTTAGTTGAACGTGAAATTACTGAAAGCATCAAACAGAGAAAAATTTGCGGACGGACCGAAACTAAACTGATACTTGTGAGAAAGTTTGACTAGTGTCAAGCCAGCCGTCAATACCAGTAGTCAATACCAGCCGTCAATAATATTCATGAGATAGGGCGCGTTCGTTTCACAAATTTTACGGCGTGTTCCTAATACATTGACGTTATTATTTTATATTATTATAAATGATTCTTTATTTTGTACGGTTTCAATTTATAACTTTTATAAAATTATTCATGGTTTTTGTTATGTTGTACGTGGATTACATTTAAAAAGAAGTAAAAATGCAGTTAATGAAGGCTATTCTTGACGCATGCATAGACACTGGGATTAAGATGACCGATACTTATTGATTGCTTGGCTTACTGGGAGTTTCTGAGCGACACCCAAGGTATGAGAGGTAGAGTGGGTATGACCTCTCACATGCACTATGCCACATATGCCCTAGACCCTCAGGAAGGGGACAGAGGGGCTAAAACTAAGATACTTGTTATTGACTGCTGAGCCTGCTGGGAGTTTCTGAGAGACGCCCAAGGTATGGGAGGTATAAATGGGTATAACCTCTCACATGCACTATGCCTTAAACCCTCAGGAAAGAGACACAGGGACTAAAACTGAAATTTTGGGACAATATTTGTTATTGACTGCTGGACTTCCTGGGAGTTTCTGAGGGACGCCCAAGGTATGGGAGGTATAAGTGGGCATAACCTCTTACATACACTGTGCTATATATGCCCTAGGCCCTCAGGAAGGGGAAAAAGGGGCTAAAAGTGACATCTCGGGGCCATACTTGTTATTAACTGATGGGCTTCCTGGAAGTTTCTGAGCGACACCCAAGGTACGAGAGGTAGAGGTGGGCATGACCTCTACCATACACTATGCCATATATGCCCTAGAACCACAGGAAGGGGGAAAATGGGCTAAAATTGACATATCGGGGCCATATTTGTTATTGACTGCTGGGCTTGCTGGGAGTTTGTGAGCGACGCCCAAGGTATGGGAGGTAGAGATGAGCATGACCTTTTACATGCACTATACCATATATGTCCAAGACCCTCAGGAAGGGGACACAGGGGCTAAATCTGACATTTTGGGATCATATTTGTTATTGACTGCTGGACTTGCTGGGAGTTTCTGATCGACGACCAAGGTATGAGAGGTAGAAGTGGGCATGAACTTTTACATGTTCTATGTCATATATGCCCTAGACCTTCCTGAAGGGGACAAAGGGGCTAAAACTGATATTTTGGGAGAAAATTTGTTCTTCATTGCTGGGTTTCCTGGGAGTTTCTTAGCGACGCCCACGCTATGAAAGGTAGAGGTTGGCATGACATTTTACATGCATTATGTCATATATGTCCTAGACCCTCAGAAAGTGGACAAAGGGGCGCCCAAGGTATGGGAGGTAGAGGTGGGCATGACCTATTCTATGCACCATGTCATATATGCCCTAGACCATCAGGAAGGGGACAAAGGGCTATATTTTATATTTTCGGCAGCCCAGCATTCAATAACACATATTTCCCTAAAATGTCAGTTTTAGCCCCCGTGTCCACTTTCTGAGGGGTTTGGGCATTTATGGCAAAATGGGGGCTAAATCTGACATTTTGGGATAATATTTGTTATTGACTGCTGAACTTTCTGGGAGTTTCTGAACGACGCCCAAGGTATGGGAGGTAGATGTGGGCATGACCTTTTACATGCACTATGCCACATATGCCCTAGACCCTCAGGAAAGAGACAGAGGGACTTAAACTGACATTTTGGGACAATATTTGTTATTGACTGCTGGACTTCCTGGGGGTTTCTGAGAGACGATCAAGGTATGAGAAGTAGAAGTGGGCATGACCTCTAACATGCACTATGTCATATATGCCCTAGAACCACAGGAAGGGGACAAAGGGGCTAAAAGTGACATCTTGGGGCCATATTTGTTATTGACTGCTGGGGTTGCTAGCAGTTTGTGAGCTCTCTCCTCTAACTAATAAAACTGGTCACCACCATGTAACTGAAAAATTGTTGAGCGTGGCGTAAAACACTATTCAAACTTCAAATTCTAGTATTTGGTAAGTGTACAAACACACACAGATGGATGGAGACAGACAGTGAACGATGTCTTCAACCCAACTTTGTTGGTCTCAGTTACAGGGGTGGATCCAGGAATTTTCAATGATGGGGTTTAAAGTTTTTCTTGGAGTGTGGGGGGATGACCAGATGGTGTACATGTACGCGTGAAAATGGTGCGTTCATTCATTGTAAAGAATTTGGATATCATCGATGATTAAATTTTTATATATCTAGCTGATAATAACACAATATACATTTTGATATAATGCAAATTTTGTTCATACATATTATTTATTTGTATTAATTTTCCAACTTTCTATTTAAAAATACAGCGATACCTCGCCATTAAGACCGCCTATCTGACTCAAAATGGTCGGATTAGTGAGGTGGTCTCTTAAGTAAGGTTCTGTACTGATTCAATATTAATTAACAGACTGGAAATTCATAGTCTTAATTGTGAAGTGGTCTCCTAAGCGAGGTGTTCCTAGGGTGGTTCTGTGGTTCCATGGTATAGAGGTTTTAATATTTTTTGTAAAATTCTTGGCTTTTGAGTTTATTTAAATTTACTCTCCATGTATTAAATCCATACAGCCTGGCGGGATGGAGTCTTATGAACCATTTCTTGACCTGGACGAGCTTTAGTTTTATGTAATAAAGTATAACATTAAAATTACACCGACTAGAGTAATGGTGTCTACTTGTTGTCATACATAAGAGACGATTCACTACCCAAAAAAATGGCAAGCGTAGCAAGCTGAAAAAAAATGAAGAATGAAATATGGCGAGCGAAGCGAGGCGAAAATTTTTAAGCATTAATTTTTTGCCAGTCGGGGCAGATTATTATTTTCAATATTTTCAAAGCCAGAATATTTAATAATGCTCTGCCAGTCCCCCCCCCCACCCCCACACTCAGAATCATATGGTCGTCCCCTTACCGCCATTGACCAATTTCTTGACCCCAACTGCATAGAGTAGTATATTACGTTATTGTGATATAGAAGAAGGAAGTTTTGTCAGCTCTTTATGAAGATAACAAAAGTATATAACATAAAGTTCATGTTATCAAGTACCACGGAATATTTTGATAAAACAGCACGAGATATTACTTTTAAAAGATGTTTGGGGGTCTACAAGGGGAAAATAATCATATTTCTCATAAGCTCGTTCTAGAATTAAACTAATTTATAGCAAGTCTAATCAGAAACTATGATTGTGATGATTTTGATAAAAATGCGATCTGAAAGATGTTTCAATAGAAGTTTGATAATAATATTAGGAAGCGGTACCGTGGGAATCCCCACCATTTTTATCTCAATGTAAGGAATGGATAACCCGCGTTAACCCATATCAATAAGGCGGAGAGATAAACGGGAAGAAAATATTCAGGTTCACTGTCATTTAGTCATGCAATAAATTTTACCTAGGTCTGTGCATGTAAAGTGTATAAGGGGACGACTGGAGACGTCTCCATATTAGTGAAAGATACTTGAGCTGGACGTTAAACAACAATAAAAGTAAAGGTGACGACTTCACAATTAAAACCATCAATTTCCAGTCTCTTAATTAACGTTGAGCCACCTTACTAATCAGACGAGCCGGTCTGGCTCAGTTGGTAGCGCGATCGACTCCTGATCGTGAGGTTGTGAGTTCGAGTCCGCTCAGCGGCAGGTTGGTTTCCTGTCTTTCGGACGAGACAGTAAAACCCGAGGTCCCGTGTCGCAGTAGGTGTCGGTACGTTAAAGAACCCTCACTGATCAATGGCCGTGGGTGCCGAGCATAACGTCATCATGATAGAATGACGTTTTTTTTTTCTCCCGAATCACCATTACGCACTCACTTCGTGTCAGTTGCGCAACTGCATGCTATTATAATCGTTGCTCGTGGGTTGTACGGTTACATGCAGGGATTAACTCAGATTCGCTTAGTTGTTCAATTTCTATGTTTCATCATTTACAGTGATATATAAATTGCCCAACTCAGTAACTGTTGAGCGTTATATATCGCTGTCATTTACAAGAACAAACACAAATGTATGTTCCGATGTCTGCAGGATTTAATCATAATGTATACATCTCTCAATTTTAACTGTTACTCCGTAGTTGACACCCCCAATTTCATCGCAAAACAACTAAAATTATTTATTCTAAATTGAAAAATGTGTTACTCATAGAATTATAACAGAGAAAAATAGGAATGCACTTAAGTTTACCTTGACATAATCATATTTGACTACTTGAACTATATCAAATATTTCTGAATTATTTGATTTGATTTGATTTGATTTTTGTTTTTTGTTTTACGCCATACTCAACAATCTTTCAGTCATATGATGGCGTCCAGTTTTTATTGGTGGAGGAGAAACCCCGGTTACCCGGGTAAAGACCACCGACCTTCCGCAAGAAAACTGGCAAACTTTCCCACTTAATTCGAAATGACCCTAGCGGGATTCGAATCAGAGGTGGGAGGCTCAAATATTTCTGAATAATTTTCTCAAAATATAGTTATATTAAATACGTAATACGTGTATTTTGTACTATTCTTTTATAATATAATAGCTACAACATAGAATAATCAGAATCACAGTTAAAAAATGCCCGGGTGTCCCTAAGAAATTATTCGAATAAGTATTGATAAATATGTAGGGATAAATTCTTGGATAAATTGTGAGACAAGAATTCCAAATAGTATCAGGAGACAAGCACCTTTTTCAGAAAAGGCAAATACGAAATCCCAATCTATCCATCCACTAAGATATCGCACTTATTATCCCTTTGAAAAGAAGATTGTGTCAGCGAACGTGATCCACATGGATCATTTTTATCTTTATTTTTTATTAGCGAACATTTTTATCTGTACATGTTTCCAGGGAATATTTTAGCTTTCAGACGCTATAAGAACCTGATTATCTTCTCAAAAGTATCACATCGATACATTGTAGATTGACCCTCCAAATAAAGTGAAATTCAGTGACGGACAATGACCAAAAGCTAAGGGGTTTGGGAGTATTCCAAAGCTATAGGAATGCCGGAGGCATTTTCTAGCTCATATACACAGAATCAGCTGATTTACGATTGTAGAATAATGGGTATTACCATTTTTAAATTTCAATTTAACAACCCCAGATAAGCCATTAACTAGCGTCCGGACATTAAATTGAGACCAATTTTTATTTCAAAATTCTGCAGACCGATTATTTCGCCCATAATGTCTTTCAGCGAATAACATTTGTACGGAGCCCGGGAGGTGCGAACGGAACGGAATAATCTTTTTCTCTCAATGATAATTATTGAATTTTTTTTCACCACTATGTCATCTCCCGGTTTCCGTACATTTGCAAAAAACTGCATTGTACGATCGGGAGAAAATGCATAGATTAAAAGTTGTAAGAAAAACTCAGACGTAGTTATACTCTCTGGAGCACATCGCCGATATAATACCACATTAAAATTAATATCATGAATCATAAAAATTGCCAAATTCAAAGGAGGTGCAAACTCTGTAACACCTCCCCCCCCCCACCAAGTTGAACAAATGTGAAGTGATAAAGGGCATTATTATATTATATATTTATATATTTATATATAGAACTAGTAGGGACCACAATCATACACGTGAATGAAATAAAATCGTGAAGATGAAAGGCAGAAATCATTTTAAAAATATAATTCAACTGTTTCACCAAAACAAACCTGAATCACCGACTTTTGTGGTAGTTTGCTCGCTTTTTAGACATGAAGTGAGAAAATAATTTTCTGAATTTCATTGTGTGTGTGCGTGTGTGTGTGCGTGTGTGTGTGTGATGCCGTATGCTCTAGAAAAGGTCATCGCACTTGTATGAGTCTGTCACTTCTGGATCCTAAGCTGATTTTTTTGAGAAAGTTTGTCAGTTTATTTGCGGAAGGCCGGTCACTCTTCCCGGGTACACTGTAACCGGTATATCGCCACCAATAAAACCGTAACTCGGAGAAGGCGCTGGAGTGTGGTCCATTTTGTTTTTCAACATTTTCTTTGCAAATATTTATGGTAAAAAAAAAATCATATTCCTTTCGATTTGTAAATACATGTACATTGTATTATATTTTACAAATATGCAGCCATATTTATGCTTAACATTTTCTCCAACTCTTTTGACCTGAACTTTCTAGATAAAATAAACTGCCATTAGACCTTTCCACCTTAAAGTCAATAGGGATTCTAACCAGATCACGGGTATACTTGAGTCAGGTAACACCATTGTCGCTTAAAAAAAGAACGGAGAGATTTTATCTAAAGGCGGGGTTTTACCCTAACCCTGACAGTCAAATTAGCCGGCAGAAAGACGGAACCCTTACATTGTTAATTCCCACCGATTCCGAGTTCTTTTGACGGAAGGCAAAAATAAATAAATAAATAAAGAACAATGTACCCGTGAACATACGTAAGCGTATCTTGCATTGTCATGTACAAAAAAGAAATATTCAGAAAGTTCGCGTTATTATAATTTGGAGATAATATCACAACGGGTTTCGATGTCGGGATGAGCGGTTGTCGTACGTGACATATTGTGTCGTTGATGTTGTCGCTGGAGCCGTATCCGCTGTTGCGTTGTTAACGAACGGGGTGAGGAAAAGTTGGCAAGAAGAAGAGTCAGAATCGATGTGTGTGGCGCTGTGGGCCGTAAAGTAAACGTAGAGCCGTAAATAGAGAGTACCGTATTCCATGTGCTTCACCAAAATACAACTCCAGGAAGAACACTGTAAAACCATAGGCGTCGGAACCGGGGGGGGGCGGGGGGGGGGGGGGGGGGCTTAGCCCCCCCTTTCCACTTTTTTTTGCAAAGATAGACATAGGTGTTGAAAATTGGGGCTTAGCCAGACGTTTCTCGCGTGTGTGTGTGTTTTAAGTTGGTTTAGCCCCCCCCCCCCACTTTCAATTTGCTTCCGACGCCAATGAAAACAGTAAATCACAAATACATGTATATAACAATCAAAAGTACTGTACTACTATATGTATGGCACTTAAGAGCACCTTTTTCCAAGAAAACGAAACACCCCCAGATTTCCAGGAATTGCAGTTATATATAGATGATGATATATAACGTATTCACGGGTCGCCGGGGTAAATTCCACCCGCCGCGATAGATGGGGCGCAGGTGTCCAATGACATAGTGTAAAAAAATTTGAAAACGCCATAAGCAATTTCACCCCAATTTAAAAACATGTATACCGAGAGAGACGAGCCGTGGAATCCCGCGATGTTCTTGTGTAACAAACTCGATTGCAAACGGAGTATTTTTGAGAAGATAACAAGGAGGATGATCGAAGAAGAAGGTCATGAAGAACCTGTTTGGGCCGTGGAGATAGACCAAGCCCTAATAGACAAGGAAGTGGAGGTAGAAGTGCTTGAATTCCTATTCCCTCTAGACGAGGAGGACCTCGAGGAGGCACTAGCCGTATACGACGAGGAGGAACAGTTCTATTTAAAAGCGGAGATAGTCACATTACGTGAGGAGATAGCCGCGGGTGAACGGGAGTTGGAGAGGGAACAAGCCGCGGCCACATTTTACATGGAGGATGAATTTTTGTCTTCGGACGAGGAGGACGATGAGGATATATAAATTTGGGGTAAGTACTAAAATTTATATTTTACAAAAAATATAAATTATTGCATAAACTTGTACCTCGTCGGTTGTTCCGTCCGCAAGATAAGTTTGGAGTGTTTGTGCTGCGACAACTCGTGCTTGCAGGTGTCCAATGACGTGTAAAAATCTTGAAAAAACGCGTTAAACAATTTAACAGCTATTTAAAAAAACATGTCTATCGAGCGAACAAGACCATCTCGGTAAAACGTTTCATTTCTTAACGTAAAAAAATTGTTAAATGGCTTAAAAAATATATATATAAATAAAAAATGTTTATTTTACTGGACAAGGCGTTTACCGAACGCGGAGTAAAACAGATGTTAAAGGGGGACGACATACCGTGTGTACAGTTGAACGACCAAGTCTTACTGTATTGGCCCGAAGACAAACTAACGTGTCAAATGCCGCGCATGCGCAGAGACTATCCGTGTACGCATCCGGTCGTCGCGAACTCGTTGTTTTGTAGCATTCATCACAACTACGTGAAAGAGCGAGGTATCGATACGTTGAAATATTGCACCTCTTGTCGAAAATGGATGGCCAATAGTACTAAATACGAAACGTGTTATACGTGCGGTGGAAAAGAACGCGCAGACGAGTGGCACAAGGTACATAAAAGGTCAGAGAGAAGACGCGGACGTCCCAAGAAAAAAAAAAAACCGATGATTTTTAAAATATAGTGTTGTCTTAAAAATCTACGAATTAACGCGAAGCGGATTTGTTTACGAGGTCTTGGAGCTGCTTGCGCAAGTGCTCCGTCTCTTTGCCCGACTCCTTTTTTATGAAACTGTGGGTAGAATAGAGTTTGTCAGCATAGACTTTGTCCTTCATCTCGCGATACTTGGTCAACTCGTGGGACACGGTGGCAAATTCTTCGTCCGTGATCTTTCCGTCCCCGAGAGCTCGACTCACCAGATCCGATATCGAATTAAGTTTACTTTCCGCGAGTTTGGTGATCTTGAGGTGTTTTTCCGATTTTTTCATCAGTAATCGTCTTATCCCTTTCATGGCCAACCCTACCGAACCCACGGTCAAGGCTATAATTTGGAGAGGCAATCCCGCGATGGGAATGAGAAATCCGAGTCCCCCGACGACGACGCTTCCCGAGATGAGAGCCGCGTCGACGCCTTCTGCGGTGTTCACTATTCGCCTATACTTTTTATGGACGCTCTTCCGCGTTTCTATCTCTCGACGAAACGTCTGTTCGATCTCACCGATTCGCTTTAAACGATATTGTTGCGGATCGGGTTCTAACGGTGGATATAATTCGTTTTTACTCATCTCTTTTTTTATACGCGAACATTTTTTATATGTCTAATACGACAACGCAGTTGACGGTCCCCGATTTCGACCCCTTATTCACACCGAAATTTAGAACCTCTCCCGATGTCACCCGCAACGGTGGATTCAACGTGACGGACGGTCGCCGGTTTTCGTTTGAAAGGTCTTGTGTTCGACGTCGTTCAAGATGAGCGTCACGTCCAGTTCCCCCAAGAGTCCGACGCGAAAGATGTGACCGTCGAACAACATCGTCATACCCAGCGACGGTCTGATTCTTCCGTTTTTATTCACGTCGAATTGGAACGTGTTCATGATGCGACGGTTTTTGGTCAACATGTTGACCTCTTCTTTAATGTCTTCCAAGAGTTCTTCTCTCTCCAAGTCGTCGTAATAGAATCCCGATCTAGACATCTCTTTTTATTATTTAAAACTAATTTTTCTTAAACTCTAAGAGCACGTGAACGGGATGACCGTGATTGTCGACGAGGTGTCCGTTCTCGTCTTTTAGATGTATCGTTAATTCCGTGATGCGATCGCGTTTCAGCTTTAAGAAAACGGGGCGTTCTACGTTTTCGACGTACAACTCGGAAAATTTCACGTTGGGGCACGGCATGGATTTGACGACGTCGTTCGACCTCCCGTCTTTGAACGTGTCTCCTTCGGCAAGTTCTTCGAGATAAACGTTGAGGAGTTCCACCGGTTGCAGGTTGATGCTATTGGTCGGGTAGACGGTCCCGACGAGAGAAACCTTTTCGCCGATTCCGAGAATCTTGGTGAGTTCCGGCGGAAGCTGTAGCAAATTAGATGCTTTACCGTCGAGTCTTACTATCATCGTAGTTTTGTCCAATACTATTTTCTCGAGATATTTATTGAGAATTCGTTGTATGTCTTTGAACGTGTACGATCCGGCGTGCACGGTTTGGATTCTCGGTCTGTCTCTACCCTTGGCGTATTGTATCTCGACGTCTTTTTTTTATGTTGTACAGACCATTCCAAAAATGGACGGACTTTACACCAACGCACCACTCGTCGTTCGCGTTGTCGATGTATCGAGATAGTTTCACGGGTTCGCCGATTTTCGTCACGAGATGAAACATGTTTTTTATAACAATTTTATTTTTTAATAAAAGATGAACGTTTACGAATACAGGGAGGATTTGGATTTGTCGTCTTTCGACGTCTACGTCAATGCGACTAAAAAGTTTCGCGCATCGTTTGAGAACATCTTTGTCAAGTATAGCAACCCGGACGTCTTCGAGGACGGTACTCCGAAATACTACGCCATGTTGAAGCGGTGGTACCAACATCCCATCGAGGGATTCTGGCAGAACCAGTTAAATTTCGCGGTGTGGTGCGCCAGGGGGGGGGGGGGGGGGGGTGCGACCGGATGCGGCGTGACGTTGGGAATGGGAGACGACAACCTGTCGAAGTCGTTCTTCCGGTTCCCACGTCTACTATCAGATCAGAAGGATCTTGAAGGAAATCGCCGCCCCCTTGCCCAGCGATTCTGATTTCGAGCACTACACGAACAACGTCGACGCTTCGGCGTACCAGCGGATCTGTCGCGAATTCGGAGTGTCGGTACGTACGGACTGGAAAATCAAGGGGACCATCTTCGGAACGTATAACACGAAGTGGTCCACGTTCATCGCAAACCGGTCGGTGGGATTCACGCTTCCGGGTCTGGCCAGATTGGACGCGTCCATTCGAGTTTTCGCCTGGGCGGTCTTGGGCGCACAAGGTCAAACGAGAGCCTCGATCGTGGACGCCGGCGCCACCTCGCTCGACGCCCAGAAGCAATTTTTGGTCAACGTCGAGGACGCGATCAACAGACCGCTCGATCTATCCGCCGACATTTCTCGCTACGAAAATTGTCTAAGATATGCAAATTCCAAACTCGACTTTGTCATCCATCCGGGGCTTTACATGCTACCCAGCAACATGGAGCTGAAAATCGGTGCCAACATCGCTGATTATAATAACGAAATCTTGATCGCGCCCGAAACCACAAAAGCGGGGACGAACGTCGACCTCAACGCGAAAACGTTCACCCAACCATCTCCCATACGGGCCAAACCCCCGCCTCCTATACGGATCACGTCCCCGCCGCAAGACGATCACGAAAGTCAAAAGACGGCCATTCTCGCTCTATCGTTATTTTCTTTTCTTCTCTTCGTCGAGTTTCGTTAACAGCCAACCGACGACGACCATGCCCAACACCCACAGATGTTCGCCCAACCACACGGCGGTGTTGCCGAGCGTCGACAAGATCCAGGAAAGAATGGAACCCAATATACCCGGTAACGCCTCGCCGAATTTGACGGCCAATCTCGCGAGCAGTTTTCCGACCGCGTCTAGTTGTTTCTTGAGCCATTCCTGTAATCCACCCTCCTTGTTCGGGGGAGGAGGGGGAGGCGAGGGTGGAGGCGCGACCGTCGTTCCCGGAAGGAGTAATTCGACTAAGAATCCCACCGTCATGCCGATCGCCGTCAGGACGCTGAAGATGGTGATGCCCTGTTCTTTGAACAGAGTGGCGATTCGTTCTCGCAAGGACGTATTCTTGTCCAACAGCCCCGTGATCGTTTCCCGGATGGTGGTGAGTTGCGATTTTAGCTGCCCCTTTAGGATACCGACGCTCTCGTTCACGCCGTCCAATTCGCCTCGCATCTTGGTTATCTCCCTCTCGATGCGTTCCCTATCATCCGGATTGTGTTCGAGGTCCTCCTTCCACTGAGACAACATGCGTTCCAGCTCCACACTCTTGGTCTCCTGAACGCGTAATGAACCGCGAATGGTTTGTAAACTTTTATCCAACCCCAGCAGTTCTCTCATGGGCAATTCGTGATTCAGATCTTCCATACTTTCAGATACTCTCTCAATCCCGTCGTCCACTCGCTTCACGCTCGTTTCTTCCATCTCGATGTCTCCGAAGGCGTCCACCATGTTGCGTCTGACCGCCGACGCCTTCTGTCTAAGACCTTTTTTACCCAGAGCTTCGAGGAATCCGAGACCGTGTTTTCTCAACGTTCCAATAGCTAAGGGTCTGTTCGGATCGCGTTAATCTAATCCAATCACCGCGCCACAATGCATATAAACCTCCTTCAAGATCTTGTTTAAATTCTCGTTTCCATTTATCGACTGTTTTACCCAATTGTAATCGTTCTCGTTGATCTCCTCGAGGACTGAGAGGTGGATCTGGTAAACCATAATCATCCCGTGTTTCCGTATTATCCACAGGTTCATCGTTGAACGGTGTTTCTTGAACATCGTCGTCGTCGTCGTCGTACGTCGGATTTTCGAACTCGTGAATATCAGCCATTTTTAAAACGAGTTAAAAATTTTTATCGCATAAAATAAAAAGATGATGCATTACGGACACATTCTCGATCCCGATAGAAGATAACGTGCTCCCTTCGGTGTGAAGGGTGTTCGCCAAACGGTCACCAATTCCCATAATCCTCGAGTATCGAAGAAAACCCAAACGTTGACGATTCGTTTTCCAAATTTGAGCGACAACGACGTCATCGTCCCCAGAACTACGAAACTATGCTTCGATATGGAAATCGGCGTGGAGGGTGATGATCTCACTAAGGCGGGTGTTTATAATAATCTGGGGCGTAACATCGTCAAAAAAATCGAGGTGAAGATTTCGGAAATACCGTTCAAACCATCGACGATGCCGATAAATTTTTAGTCTATAACGATCTTTGGAAAGTAGAACGACGTAACATGGCCTATCAGGGAATACAGAATGACAATCTAAATAAAATAAGGGCGAAACCCACCAGCTATAAAATACCTCGCGACAACCAACGAACACTACGAAATTGCCGCGGCGTACGGCAATCGATTTTGTATTCCATTGGATTTCGAAATATTGGAAACGAGCGAACCCTTTTATCAAGCGGGATGCAGGATAGATTGGAATACATGCTGACGTTTAACGATGCCGTACACGTCGTCTCGCCGGACCCCGGCGATGTCGATAAGACGCTTAGTTATAAGGCGACCAACATCACTTTGGAGTTCGAAAAAATTACCGACGCCAGTCTCGCTCGCAGCATCAGACAGAGGTATGCTGGAGACCACGCCTATTACTTCAACAAAATATTGCGATATCTCAAAACGACGATGAGTAAATCGGAGGCCTCCCGCACTTATTCAATCAACACCCCCGCAATTTCTCTCTCGGGCATTCTGTTTCTCTTCAAGGATATTTCTATAAAAGATCCGGAAAAATTTTATAATCCTAGAATCACCCACGTGGAGATAACCATCGAGGGACAACCGAACCAAACTCTTCTCCGCCGGAATGAAACCTCCTCACCAATTCGACGAGATTAAAAAGTTTTTCTTTCTCGGCTTCCCTGAATCGCGAAAAACATCACAGAATCAGTCGCCAAGGAACTCGACCTGAGTGAAGTGACTCTGGGAAAATATCTCAAAGATCATTATGCCCTCTGGTTAGACTTACGCACGACACACGAAAATCATCTCAACGGCACGGGTCGTAAGCTTCAAAACATCAGTCAAGGCGTCGACGTCCGAATCGAGAAAACCCCCGAAATCGATACCGATCCCTTGGACGTTTACATTTTCGTCGTCAAAGACGGACAGATCAACATGTCGCGAACGGCCGTTTCGCGAGCGTTATATCTTAAAAAAATTGAAGTCATTAAAAAATGTACATTCAACAGCCTCATTCCGCCATGATCGTGGGTGCCACCGGTTGCGGGAAGACGGAGTTTGTCCTCGATCTGTTGGAAGACGAATACAAAGATTTCTTCGATCACATCGTGATCCTGTGTCCTTCGATCGATTTCAACAAGGCGTACAAAATCGAGAAAATGGATAGGCGAAGATATATAAAACATCCTAAAGACAAGCGCGTCGTCATCGTCAACCCCGTGTCGAAAACGGGGGAGGAAAGAAATTGCAGGACCTGTTGCGACTCTTTTTACGACAAAATACAAGGGGACGTCCACGGTGTACATCATCGAGACGACTGTTCGGCCACGAGGGCAGATAAAAAAAGAAAGCGGACGCCCTGTCCATGTTGGGCGTTTTCGGGAAGACACGCCAACCAATCCGTGTGGATATTGACGCAGAGATATAATAGCGCGTCCAAAGATCTTCGCACGCAGGTCAAGTGGGTCGCGCTCTTCTACACCAAAGACAAATTTAGCTACAACGAATGTCTGGACGAGAACGACGTCGTCCCCGACGAGGATAAGAGACGTCTCAAACACGAGCTGTCGCAGCGCAAACACTCCAAACTCTACAAGTTTATACAATAATTTATATTTTTTTGTAAAATATAAATTTTAGTATTTTTTTATAACGATTTCTTTTATCGCACCACTCAAGATGCAGTTTTTTAAATAACTAATAGAATTTCATACATTCTTCATAATGTAGATCCTCAATCTCTTCCTCAATAAAAACAAAATCCACGGAAAGCTCAATCTCTTCAACGCTCTCATCTTCCATGACAAAAGATTCGAATGCTAAAACACCCCAAACATTACAAAACGGTGTGCTGTCATCGATTGGTTCAACAACACAACTCTTCCTTCCCATAGAATCAGGACTTTTTAATCCTTTTAAAAAAGGAGATCCTTCACGTGTTTTTGGACAAATATAATAATTTTTAGTGATGGTACTCTGTAAAATTTTAATTTTTTCATATTCCACCTCATCCTTGAATATTTTACTGCGTTCATTGTCAATAAATTCTTCAATCTGTTTGATAACTTGCACAAATGTTTCATGTTTCTGTGCATCAATTCTCATCGTAACACCACCAGACCACAGCAGGGTTCACCGCCGGCTATTAAGACGGGAGTTAGTAATCTAAGAGGTTTGTTCATCGTACAATATATCCCAAAACATCCCTTCACTATATTCGATGCGTAACTTCTTTTGGTCGAATTGATCGACATCAACTGTACATCCGTTCCGCGCCATTTCTACTTACCTCATTTAAAATCTTAATAAAATTTCAAATTTTTTACACTATGTCATTGGACACCTGCGCCCCATCTATCGCCGCGGATGGAAACATTGAACGGCCGGGTCTATCGTGTGGAATTTACCCCGGCGACCCGTGAATGCGTTATATATCATCATCTATATATAACTGCAATTCCTGGAAATCTGGGGGTGTTTCGTTTTCTTGGAAAAAGGTGCTCTTAAGTGCCATACATATAGTAGTAAAGTAAATAATCGAATATTGAATAATAATGAATAAGTCCAAAATATTGAATATAAAGGAATACGTCCTGGATGAAAATAGAATGCAAGTTCGATACATGACCAGTGAGTAGTATACGTGGTCTCAAAAAACAAAGTAACGAGTCGGTGTTATCAGTAGTGTATCTGATTTCCGAACTAAGGAATGAAATTTTACAAAAGTATTTATGTACAGTATACAATGGCTCAGTCAGATATGAGACTTCTGAGGCTGCGGGAGGCAGAGATAAGGCGGCTGATCGAGGAAAAAGAACTGCAAGTCAGTCGACTGCAGCGGACGGGGAATAGGGTTTTTAACCCATAAAACAAACGGCCCTTTTAAGGGCCACCCAACTTACACGAAAAGAAACCTTAACTGGAAGTATGCAGTATGTATGTGTTATACTGTAGTGGTAAGTCTAAGCTATAGTAAGTAAATGTGAACATTCACTAGTTCTTTTTACTTGATTGATCAAATTTTATTAGATAGAAATTCAAACTAGTCAATTCTAAAAATAGTAACATTAAAAACTTGAGAATAAGTTCAGTTAGACCTCTGAGAGCTCATTTGGCATCCGAAGCTCGAAGAGTCAAAATCGTCAGAAAAATTCCTCTGGGTGAGTGTTTATTTTTTTATTTTATATACAGTAGTACAAGAAACAATATAAAATAATACAGATACTGTTTTCACTGTCTGAACTTTGATACTTGTTAAAACGACGTAAGTGAACAACTTCAAACTATGTCACTTGTGTCACTTGTGTCACTTTGAGACTTTATAACGAACGATGCACACGTTGCAAACTTTGAAACATGAGAACGGTACACACTTGATCACTTTGAAAAACTTTGAAAACGACACACACACACACACACACTTGATCACTTTTGCAAACTTTGAGTACGTTACACACTTTCATGTTCTATGGTTCTCTCTCCTGCCGTGAGATTAGTCAGTCCCTGAAAAACTAGATATCCCATGATTCCATAGCCAAGATGGCTACCCTCCCTATACTTCCTGTTTCACTACCCATCCTCCCTCTCTGGTTTAGTACATACAGTCCATATAGAGTGATCTCCCCTTTTGTTCCACCCCTATAGTCTATACAGAGTGATCTCCCTTTGTTTCACCTATACAGTCTATACAGAGTAATCTCCCTTTTATCCTTCTCATACAGGCTATACAGAGTGATCTCCCCTTTGTCCTACTCATACAGGCTATACAGAGGAAATCTCCCTTTTGTCCTACTCATACAGGCTATACAGTATGATCTCCCTTTGTTCCACCTATAGATTCTATAAAGAGGGATCTCCCTTTGTACAGCCTCGTCACTCTACAAGTCTTAGGATAACATGTTCAAGCTTGAGTCGAGCTCGGCCTACCGCTTCTCGCGCTTGCGCACTTGATACAGCACTCTCACCGACTGTGGCGACACCTATTGCTGGTTTCACAAACCTGGGAAAACCCAAAGTTTCGGTTCTAAAAATAGATTTACTCTCAACCCAAAACTGGTAAAACCCAACTTCTCTCTCTAGCCGTTGACTTCTCGTGAACTCACGTGACCTTTCCCTCTTGTAACCTCCATAACCTTCCACTTCCGGTCATACACACGCCTCCAAGCTCAACGATTGGCTCTTTCTCCTTATTGCCATGACAACATGACGTCACTTCCGGTATGACGCACTTCCGGTTATGACGTCACTTCCGGTATGACGCACTTCTGGTTATGACGTCACAGGCGGCACCATAGCGTGCCATTTGAATTGACCAATCAGAAGCTAGCATTCTGATGACGTCATCAGTGGCGGTTAAATTCAAATGACACACTATGGAGCTGCCTATAACTACTCACCACGATATAACCGCTGACCAGATGTAATTTTGATCATTATACAAAACACTGCGAAATTCGCTAAATTTGACAAATTATTGGATCGATCGATCGACCGCTGACCAGATGTCGTTTTAACCATTATTCAAAACAATGGAATTGTAAACAAAACATTACCCAAGGATAAATTTGGTGTATTTCTGGCCAAAGCAAATTTTATTACCGGTAATTAAAACAATGATTAAAGTAACTCACCTGGAGGATAACAACTGTTGCACTAGAGAGAAGTTCTATAAAACAGAAGCAGAAGAGAGCAAAGAAGCGGGGCGATACTACGGCAGACCCGTACCAACTAGAGTGAGCAAATACCATCCGCATCTCCTGACTGTCAAATCTGTTACTTTTGTGAAGCTGCTGCGAGAATCTGACCTCAATTTAGAGATTTGTATAAAACTGAGTTTATTCTATCAGCGATATATAAAGCTATTAGCTTTATATATCGCTGATTCTATGGACAGTCAAATATATTAACTGATTTTTACGCGAAGTAATTAGATTGAAGTAAATATTATAAACATACTACCAAAGTTTTAATGCTCAAGACGATATCGTTTCTGTCAATTAGACTTCATCAGTTGAGCTCCAATTTAAAAGTTATGTGTATTTTCTAAACAGAAAGTGGTATTATACAAGGCCAAATAATATCTCTAAAAGTATAGCCGAAATCCGTCTAAGAGTAACCACTGTAAAAATTAACCATCTTAGCTTTTGGAAAATTTTTTGAATTTAAATGATGTTAACAGTGCCAAATATTGCTTTAGTATAAGATGAACAGCTGGTACCGAAATATTAGATTCTAGGTTTATGTATACCCTCGGGGACTCAAACGGTCCACCAGCAGTGGCAACGACCTAGTGGTTATAAATATTATAAACATACTACCAAAGTTATAATGCTCAAGACGATATCGTTTCTGTCAATTAGACTTCATCAGTTGAGCTCCAATTTTAGCAACTAATGTAATTAAGGTTTAATTTCTTTTTATATATATCATCTTGAAAGAAACTAGTGATATGGACAATTTTGAATACTTATTCCCAGATTTAGTTCGCGATTTTTAGTAGTGTCAGAAGAGAATTGCCCGAATGGGCCGTGTGCAAATGGCTGATAGGCCTACCATGTACGATTTGGATAGCAACAGATGATCGTTGTTTACAACAAATTTTCGTTTGAATTCTGATATTTTATCAGTTGAATATATCACGGAAAGTTTGAGTGTGACTGTTAATATTCGTTGATGACAACTGGAAGTAGCCATTCTATTTGATATTTTACCAATCGCTGAATCAGCTGGGAAATGCCGTGAACTGTGAAAGAATTTCAGTATATAGGCTAGCCCACTAGCAAATCCTTCAAATCAATTGAAACAAGACAAATGCAGATTATGTTGTGAAATAACAAACTTTTATTGTTCTGTTTAAAAGATAATTATCGACACGTTCGTTATGGAAAATCCGTGTAGGCCTATAAATTATAATAGATCCATATGTCAATTCAGACTTCAGTTTTTACCAGCTGATCATATACAGTATCCCGTCAATTTACTGAGAAACCTATGAATACTACTTATGCTCGGCATTAACATTACAGGTAGTGAAAAACAAGATGGGCCTGGTAATTAGCCTAGCAATTAATAGGATTTGAGGTGAACTGAGAGTCGATTTCACGCGATGACGAATTGTTTATCAGAGATGCAGGACAAAATTGCAGTAGACCTGACTCCCTTTTCAAACTTACTTACAAGCAACGTAACTACGAAGCAAATTTTCATTGCTGTGGCCTGTGTTTCTTTTCATAACATGACCTAGATCTATCGCAATAGGCCTATGATATGGGCATCTACAGTGTGCTACAGATGCAGGCCTAGTCTTGTGTTTTCGATTTCTTTCAGTGATTTTTGTTTGCTTTGTGGTAATTAATGGCTTTAAATAAAAACATGGAATGAATGTGTGTTATTTTATTCTTTATTGATTCATTCATATGTTCAGAGAATACTTGTCCGACAAATCGCTGCCGTAACATGGTCATGGAAAGTGTTTCTTAGATATTCAGGTATTCCTACGCCAGCTAGCGGTTAACACTTAGATCACGTGATGACTCACTGGTTTTATTGATATAACAAAACCAGCGATATATAGCTTTATATATCGCTGACAAAACGAACTTTCTGTATAACTGTAATGAAGGAAATTACAGTCGGTATGTAAATATTTAATTATTTTTTAAGAACTAAAGTTTGTTAACCTGATCTTTTTCCTAGTTGTTAGAACCAACAATTAATAAAAGTATTCGTCGTGTGAATTTATACGATCTCTGTTTTTATTTTACTTTAGTTATTAAGCAATTGTGTCACACCGCTAAAAAACCAAAACATTGAAAAAAAAATAATAAGAAGAAGAACCTCACTTAATTAGAACTTGGAGCTTCTGATTTTTGACCGGTACTGTACTTGTAACGCTGATTTTCGGAAAATCTACATTTGTGAAAATCGGAAAAACCACGTAGGTGTGGTAATTAATTGGGTCGAAGGTACAGATCAACGTCAGTCAAGATATATCGCTGAGACATTCGCTACCGACGTTAAAAAAAAAGAAAGAATTGAATTGAATCGAACTCGAATTATTGATCTACCAGAGGATACCTTTAAACGTAAGTCGAAAGGTATGTATATGTCGCCGAGGTTGTATAATTGTTCACCCTCGCGCGTTGTTTTAATTATGTTCAAATGTTAATGATTTACTCACAGTGTGGGATTGTCAACTTCAGTAGAATTTAAGCTAGAATCAGTGATTTAATTTGCGTATTTACTACTCGCCCGTGTGTGTATTGTTTTGTAGGACAGACCTGATAAATCTGCGTTTAAGCGCGAATGTTATCAGTGGGGTAATTTGGGGAATGTTTCGATTAAAACATACTGCAGTAGGAATTGGAAATTTTATCTAAAAATTGACATCGAGAGTCAAACACTCGACCTAGTGGCGTTATAGCAGGCTGGTATTTGTTTTCGGTGGTTTATTCGCAGTGGTTTCCATCAAGTACGTGGCTTTAAATTTGATGCTTCAAGTCGCGTATTTTCTAAACGCAATTTTTTGTTGATCATAAAAATCAATATGATTCTATCTATATATAGATCTGCAGATCTACTGTGGATTAAACTTAGTAGTTACGAGTCTATCAAGAACATGCAGACATTTTCCGATCAAGACCACCAGAAAATCGGTTTTTAAGCACACCTGTCAACATTATGAAATTTGTCTGGGGTAGAAAGGTTGAAGAGGGGTACAGAGGTTGAAATTAACGGATGCGTCAACTTTCTCACATAATGACATACACCATGCGCGTTAACTTAATAGGTGAGGGTACAGGTGGGGTATCCCCCTTTCGGAAAAATGAGAATAAAATTGTAATTTAGAACTTGAATATCTGCCATTTTATACATCTACAAGTGAGTTATTGTCAACAATAACAATGGAATAAATATCAAATTTCTCTAAATTTTCTACCTGTACAAAATTGTTCAGCTGTACTAGAGCAGGAATCCAACCGTCAAATATCAACATTTTACTGCTAGTAAAATGCTGTGTTTCTCTTATAAGATTCCTACTGGATTTTTAGTTTTCCTGCTAGCTGAGAGCAGGAAAATTGTGCAAAATATTAAAATGAGCAGAGCAGGAATCCTGTTGAACAGAGAGCAGGATTCCTGCTAAACAAAGAACAGGAGTCTTACTCTGAACAGAGCAGGATTCCAATTGTAGCTTGAATCCATATCTCAATATCTTACCAAATATGGAAAAACAAAAAGAAAAGAGTTTCATTTTACATTTATTGTGTTTCACACCAAGTTGTAACACTTTCTGAAACAGAGGATACAACCATTATACATTTCTAAGTTAAGTAAACAAATAAAAATTTTATACATGCAAAACACAATTTTAGCAGGTGATTTTAAATTCATAGCCAGACTTGAAATGTTGCCATAATTTATAAGTATTAAAAGGTTCAGAAATGACAACTACAAAATGTAGTCTTTCAGTAATTGGAATGCTGAAAAGTAGATACATAATGTATTAGACTTTATGTTTTGTATTCAAATGTAAGTTATCTTATCTTTAAATGTATCCAGCACCAAATATAAGTTTTACTTGCACAAAGTTTAGGTATCCAAATGTCAATTTTAATATATATATATATATATATATATATATATATATATATGTATGTAAAGATACATGAAATTATACCAGAAAATATTGGTCCAAAATCTAAGGAAAATGAGGTCCAATGAGTTTTAAAACTGATCAAAACACAGTCACAATTTTAAAAGACATGGTTACATTACATCTTCATGTACAATGTCTTTCAAAGTAGTAACTGTATTTTATAGCTTTTAATTTGTCTTAAAACCAAAATTTTATCTGAATGTACATGTACCTGTAAATTGATAATTAAATATGTACTTTTTATTACAAATGTATGTTGTTACAAGTCCTAGAGTTGTTTGGACATAGTTGACTATCTCAGCTTTATCAGGGTCATCATCAGCAGGGAACTGCTGCTGCACAAGTATTTCTTTAGGGAACAAACACAATATTACACAATATCACATGGTTGTTGATGATAAGTGTTTATCTCCAATATCACATGGTCGTTGATGATAAGTGTTTATCTCCAATATCACATGGTCGTTGATGTTAAGTGTTTATCTCCAATACAACATGGTTGTTGATGTTAAGTGTTTATCTCCAATATCACATGGTTGTTGATGATAAGTGTTTATCTCCCATATCACATGGTTGTTGATGATAAGTGTTTATCTCCAATATCACATGGTTGTTGATGTTAAGTGTTTATCTCCAATATCACATGGTTGTTGATGATAAATGTTTATCTCCCATATCACATGGTCGTTGATGTTAAGTGTTTATCTCCAATATCACATGGTTGTTGATGTTAGGTGTTTATCTCCCATATCACATGGTCGTTGATGTTAAGTGTTTATCTCCAATATCACATGGTTGTTGATGTTAAGTGTTTATCTCCCATATCACATGGTCGTTGATGTTAAGAGTTTATCTCCAATATCACATGGTTGTTGATGTTAAGTGTTTATCTCCAATATCACATGGTTGTTGATGTTAAGTGTTTATCTCCAATATCACATGGTCGGTGATGTTAAATGTTTATTTCCCATATCACATGGTCGTTGATGTTAAATGTTTATCTCCAATATCAAATGGATGTAGATGTTAAATGGTTTTTACTATGACTGGTTTCATTTCATTTATTGATAAACGTCATATACACATCACCGATAGTCCAAAGTATTGCTTACAACGTGTTAAAAGATGTTCTTTTGTGTGAGTATAGTTCCAATTTATTCAAGAAAAAAGTATGATGTTGGGTGGTAATCTGACTAATTAAAAATAAAAAGGTAAAAAATTTTCAAATAGTCAATAGATCTACATGAAAAAAATATCCAGGGGTGCCCTTTCAATGACAAATATGGTATACTCTTTAGAAATCGAAATAATGAAAAAAGCAATGTTTAAATCTCCATTAAAGTAAATCTATGAAAATAATTGATAATATTATTTTTCAGTATTTTTATTTTCTAATTTCACAATTTTTATCATTTTTGCTTTGCGAGTATCTTTATACAAAGTGTACTGGCAGGTTGTTTTTTTTTTCAAATTAAATTGAAGCAAGAATAAATCATCAACATTGCTATCATGGAATTTTTCTTTCAATAGTAAAAATATTTATACACAAGCTCTACTGCAAGAAAAATAGTTTCAGATCCCCGAAAATGTTTAACACTAAGCTTCAAGCCAACCTGTTGGTGCCCCGTTACAAGAGGGAGATGATTCAAATAGGGTTTTTGATTTACCCTCCAAAAATACCCCCAAAACACCCAGAAGACCCCAAAACAATTTAACCAAAATAAATTTGCTTCAATAATTATTTTAAATGCATTTTTTTCTGTATTAATATTTCATAGACAGCTAGAAATTAAAAAAAAAAATTTTATCACTTCTCATGGAACTACGGACACTGTTATTTAGTTTCAAATCGGTTTCAATTATTTTTATTTTATGTCAAATTATATATTATAAAAATTCTACATAATGTGGAAAATGATGTACATATGTATTAAACGTCTTTACCTCCCATATAAGTAACATCTGGTACAAAAATATCAAGCTCACAGGGTGAGAAAAATATTTGAAAAATCACTTGTCCAAGTGTATTTTGTCCCAACAAATTTTTCACTTGTCCCAGTACTTGTATTGACTCAGAAGATGTTTTTTTTGTACAAATTAAAATCAACAAACAATATAATATGTAAATTTTAATGCATAATTGAAACAGTTTCAGTTGCAAAGAATTGATCAGTTTCATTACTTGACACAAAAAAGTCATTCATCAAAAGAACTGTCATCAAATGTCAGGAAGCTGGCCACTAAAACTATGGGCTGAGTAACTGATCTCGGCTCCAGTTGAAAACTCCTAGTTTTGGCAGAATAAAAAGTATTAATTGAAAAGAAAAGTGGACAAAGTGTTATCCAATCTTGATCTCATCAACTTTGAAGGGTAGTCATTTGAGATCTGAACGTGGTCTACAGTTTATTCAAAAAAATGCTCTTTCACAAGAAGCTGTACATGGAGAGAGTGTCATCATAATGTTAACAAGTACTATTCACATCTGCTGGTTTTAGAGCGAGAAGATTTGCATAAGCTAACTGAGGACTAGTGGTTCGTTGTCTGTTCAATTCAGCTTTAAATCGCCATTGCCCAGAATCAGAATGTCAAACAAGAAAAATGATTCAACAAATGTGCAACTTCTTCATTACCATATGATCTGAGATCCTGCATTTAATGTATATCAAATACCTGAAAATTACATTCTGCAATGTCAAAATCACTTATATATTGTATAATACTTTGAAATTTACTGAAAGTATTCAAATCAACCCTGTTAGATATACTGATTATCTTTGCCACATTTTTCCATTAATTTTTGTTCAAATTTACTGTAAAAGTTTCCTGATGCAGGCCCATTTCTAGATAATTCCAAAGATAATATTTTCTAACAACATCAGTCACAAATAAATCATCTTTTGATAACTTTTGCTTGAGATTAAAGTTAAATCTTAAAGTGCAAAAACTTGACAAATCTTTCAGTTTTCAGCTCTTTCAACAAACCTTTGGCTTTGCTGAATCCTCTCCTGAACTTCCCTGACCAACATTTTCTTCAATGTTTCTCAAGTGCCACTAAATGTGACTAGCCAACCAACGAATTTTCTAAATCATGATTTTCATCAATTTCAGATATTGCTTTCTATCATGGGAATAATAATTGAAAAATACTTTTGACAGTAGTCAAACTCTTGCAAGTATGGAATTGTTTTCACAGCATCCATAACACCAAGCTCAAGATTACTGCACAGAATAATAACTGATGGGGCACTTTCTGAGACAACCTTGTAGCTACAGATTTTTTTCCCATCATCACTGCGCACCATCAAAGTTGCAACCTACCAACTTTTTAACACTTTATTTGAAATTCAACTGCCTCTAAACCTTTTTCAATACCTGGAACCCCTTCAGCCAGTTTTGGCAATTATATCACAAAGCAAGAGGGATTACCAGACTCTAAATCAAATAAACACTGCCTCCTGTTCAATAATTCCAGCATCTGTGCTGCCATCAGACAAAATGCACAAAAACCTTGCTTTTAAAATATTAGTGACACACTTTGCTTCAGTCTCGGCTATTGAATGAATATGTTGCACAATCAACTTTGAACCCAAATCTAACCCAACTATTCACAAAGACCCTGGAAGGAAACACCTTGTTTTGCAACATAGAATGATGTGTTGAACAGACACCTTTTGAACATTTTCATCCAGAGCAAGCCCATTTTCTTTAACCCACAAATGAACATTTTTTTATCATGACACTTCATGTAACTTTGATTTTTATGATAAATTAGTGTTTCTTTTCTTTCTGCCAGCGTGATTAAAGGACTATCTTTATCAGCAATATTAGGGAATTCAAGACAGGAGTGCAATACAGCTCATCTTCCTCAATTTAACCCAAGGAAATTCTTTGAAACTGATTGAAACTACAAAATTTTGCTTTTTTCAGCAAAATCATCAGACGGTAGGTCTACACTTCTCATTTTCGGAACTTATTTTCTTGAAAAACGATCAGTCCTTTTTGTAGTCATAAACTTTTAGTAACGAAACACTTGCAAAGCTTCACTGACAACGAAAAGATAAATTTCAAAAAACCAACAGCGGTATCTTGAAAAACACCCTGAACGTAATTCATTGAGTTTTAATTTTATGAAATTTATTATATTTATATGTTATCCAAAACTATCTATCTATCTACCTAGTTGTGTACTTGAATTTATACCTCGATCGCATTGGTATAAATATATTTAAATCCGTATGTTTCCTGAAAGATTCTGACATTTACATGGATAATTAAATCAACTGTGCGTCATTTGGATCATCCCGGTTCCGATTTTCGGCAATACATTGTGTGATTATATTTGAACATATGTGGAGAAAGAAAGATTTTAAACTAGAATTTAAGATGCTGGTTACGGTAATTTTTTTTTAACAGGAAATCACTCGCCGGTGACGAGTATAATGAACCACTTTCAATTTCGACTCGAACGAGTACATCTATATTATGATTTCAGAAATACATCATGAAATTGGATAAAACAGCATTATTAAAATCAAAAACATCTACAGTCGTAAAAAAAATTCATCTTATTATAATAACAGAAATTGCTACTTTTTAAATGTTTTGAGAGTCATTCTGTGTGTTTTGGGGGTCTTTTTGGGTAAATTGTGCTGCCTGTTTGCTTGCGTGGATCAAATAGAGCATTGTAATTCAATACAATCTGAAGTTCATGAACAAAATAAATGCGTTTAGCTTGTATAATTCAGGTCGTAGCATGGAAAATGTGTATTTTAAGCATAACAAAAAAATAAATAAATTGACCAGGATAATTTGTGCACATTGATTCAGTCATTGATATTGTATGATTGTACTTCAGAGAAAGCGAGGTGATTTTATAAGTCTATCGAAGCCGAAGAAACATGGGCAAAAAGCTTAATACCACTAACGAATCCTTAATTAATTGTAGTATAGTCTTTATCTATTTTAAACAAAAATGTGCACACAAATCAACCATTGATTGGTCAAAATCAATGACATATCTTTTGAATACGAAGTTATGTTGAATGTCACCCGTGACCCTGGACTAAACACAGCCTGCAGCCCTTTTCACCAAAAAAAAAATCTTATGTACACATATGTAAGTTACAATCAGTCTTATGATTTTGACCACATGATATAGAGAGAAGATAATTTCTGACATTCTCATTCCTGTCTACAGACATGTTTGTTTTAGATTGTTGAACTATACCAAATATAATTTCTTAATTATTTGGTCGATTTTCGTGTGATTCTGTTTTTGTAAATCAATATCGGATATGGCATCCCACTTGGTTTCTGTTTACATTCTCCTTAGCAACGATTTGACCGATGAGGCTCTTTAGAGGGAAATTACTGATGCACATGTAAATAATTACTGATAGAGGTACTTATAGGATGCAATGAGATTAAAAATAATTTCTTTATAGCATAATGAATTATTGTTTGGAAGAATGGTATTCAAAAACCAGAAAAACTTATGTTCTGTGGACAAATGTATTGATATGTGTAATGGCATATATATACGGGGATCCAAACTTCAGCAGCCATGACAGTGCATGATGATACACATATATTTTTGAGATTTTAGATATCGGCACCAACGTAAACCATAATGCATACTAAGAAGGACAATTAAATTGCTATCTATATGTTAAAAAAGTTTTATGGTCTACGTTGGTGTTGGTGTTGAATTTCTACACAGAATCCACCAAAATATGTCATTTTTTATTATTTTCCATTGATAATGCCCTGTTAAAAGCCCCAGAAAGTGATTAAAAAGGTGAATATATAGAACGAAAACAACAATCACATGACATAAAAGACATTGAAGATACATTTTCATATAAGATATGTCATTATGGACTTACACAAATGACACTTATCATATCTTAGCCTTTGGTGATTTTGGGCCCTGTACTTGTAATTTGTATAAGAATACTATTAATTTCAAGAACCACCAAGCAAACTGATGCAAAATATTTTAGATATGTTAGTTGTTATGTGCCCTTGTAATGTTGTTGTCATATCCATTGGTTGAAAGATGAAGCTCCCATGGCGTGGGTGTGTAAAGTTTGATGTTAGATGAGGGCCCTAATATCTTTGTAATCAGCGATATTTATTTGTTGTGAACTGTGATGATATTTTTTTTGATTTTCTGTCACCCGTGAGCATCACTTTCGCCGTCCTTCTTGAATTGCCAAATTTATTTTTAATAAGATCTATAGCGGCAGTTTCCGCAAAAATGGAATGCCGCCATTGTTATAACATCTGCATGGTATCAAACTTATTTTGATCATTGAGTTATTAATCTGAAAATCGGTGTTTTAAGATGTCAGTATAGATTACATAATGTAAGATTGATGTTCATTTTATGTCCCATATCAAATCCTTGGTACCCTTATGCAATCTTCCTTATTTTCTTTTGTGAATTGTGAATTAGAAAAATTATTTTTTGTGATAGATCTGTGAATTGGAAAAATTATCGTCTGTGACCCATGATCAGACCTCCCCCATTAGGGCACTCTTAGATGTATC